>CM067367.1:73268222-73295722 GCA_034401795.1 Chaetoderma sp. LZ-2023a
TCCAAACACACTTCTATGCCCCGCCCATCTCTATCTAAGCTCCGCCCCAGCTTTGCCAATGTTGAGATCGATACGAACCCTGATCTCTCAGAATCTCATTTTCCAGGAAACTACGCAGGTAAGCTATTGAATAAATTAAAACTAATTTGACTGGGTGCTATTTCTGACCAGAGCAGCAACAGCGCCCAGTCAAATTAGTTTCAAAATATTTAACAGAATGGATATTAAATAGCAAAGACATACAATTCGTACACACGACGAACCCTTAAAAGTTCATGAAGGACTTAGCTACATCATTATTACGCATTTATATTGTCATGTCAGCCTATACGTGACGTACTTCATTATGACCTCATATGCTGAGTGACCGATCAGATTACTCTATTGTAGGCATATGTTACCATCTCAACATTACCATTTAATTCGCGTTTATAGAGGATACCAGACAATATAGATTGGAGGGAGACGATTGCGCATGGCGTTAGTGTGATCGACTAGAAATCAGCTTGGTGGGATTAAAATCCCGCTCAACTGTCAGGCGAGCGGGTGACGGACGAGCAATCGGTTGAAACATAGGCACTCACCTTCACTCCTCGTCGCCTCTTTCCAGCCAGGAGTATAAATGGGTACTAGTGTACTATATTATATTGGTCTACACTATACAGAAAAAGAATACACAGTTTAAAGGTATAGAGAAGATAAAAGCACTCCTAACATTAACGGATTATGCTGAAGCATTTGAGAGACAACATAAATAAACACAATAAACTAATCAGGTACAAACAGTTTTAGAAAATAAATTTAAAGAGAAATGTAGAACTGACATCAGCGAGTCAACCCGGTTATCATTCTATTAGAAAATAAAAAAACGATGTAAATTTGGAACGATATTTCGCAATTCTACCCCACCGTGATGCGATAACATTATGCCATTTTATAACGCTAAATCACGAATTGGCTATTGAGACTGGGAGGCGGACGGGAACGGAAAGGAGTGAACGTCTTTGTGATTTATGTAACTGTGTAGAGGGTGAACTGCACTTTCTCTTTGTCTATCCCAAATATAACACAGAAAGACAAATATATACCCTTGAGTGAGTACTACACTACCAATAACACAGTAGAAAACACAAAAGGGCTCCTTTCAATATGCAACAGGCCTGTGCTAATACACCTCTGTAAATATCTTATCCATGCGAAGAAAAAGCTATAACTCGTGATTTTAAACTCGCATACAATTATGCCTGCTCTATTTAAATTGTCCGCGTATATAACCATTTTAATTAAACTTAACCATTTCTAATGTGATAACAAACTGTACATAGGATTTATGAGAAATATTGATGCTCTGTTACATCTTAATGTTATAATGCTAACAATATGAAATATGTAATTTATATCTATCGCCAGTATACTAATTGTAAACAATTTCCCCTCATATGCTGTATGTAAAGCCTGAGTGATTAAGACGTGAACTTGTAAACACTGTGGAAGCTACCAATAATAGACTGAAATATAAACCAGCCGACATATAGCGTGAATGGCACCTGGATTCAGGGGCTCGATAGATGCCAATCAAACCAATAACTTCTAGACAATACCTTATTTTGTTCATTAAATTAAAATGAATAAAAATGGAAATAATTTTGAGTTATTTAGCACGTTATTTGAGTTATTGGAATGAAAATTAGATTTTTACTTTTTATGATTGTATGCATTAGTTAGTATTTCTTTCTATGATGTTGATGGTTCGTTACTGCATGCTAGGATTGATATTAAGCTTAGTATCCCCAATGCAATCGACCTGAACGTGCATATGCTACCACTACCTTTAGATAAAGCGAACCTCAACGGTTCTATTAATGCAAACACGTGCCATCAATACCATTTACCGATGACTCACTGAGAGTCATCCCCGAAGGGTAATTGTAGGGCGGGTAACGAATGGATTAGCTTGTCAACGTGTCCTCTTCAATAACCAATGAACTGTATAATGGTAGTTCTCTCTAATTAAACTAGCACCACCAGATTTGCGAATTCTCAGTCAATGTTACATCATTATCGATCATGCTGTCAGTATGGTGATTAAGGCATGGTTTTACGATGCACACGACAAATTAAATGTTACTTTATTTAGAACTTGAACTTTGACATCTACTGATTATGGGAGGGAGAATGTGCGAACGTTATATTTCTCTCTCTATCTTTGACTCAATGACGTCAATTAATAAAATAAAATTCGAATGAAGTTAAGCAGCGGCCGAAGTTTTCAACAGAGCATGTTTCTCACAAAGTAAATCAATGACTAAGAGGCTATAGCAAATTGACTATTGTCTAAATACTATCATGCCGCATTAAAACTTTAATTAGACATATTGATCTTTTACTGCTAATGAATAGCTACCCATATTCAGATCTAATTATAGTGTTAGCTGCGTTGTAGTGTTTCTTTTCTGAATGCTGTTGCTGCAGATTTTCTTGGCATTGGTAGCAACAGCAATGATAGCAAGTTAATAATACATTTTACAAAATGGAGAACATATTTTACAATATCTAAGTTACGAAATAGAATAAGGCGTCAATAGAATTACAGTTCAGCAATACATAACACCACTTTGAAGATAAGTGAGAGTGTGAGGCAATCGATTTTCCGATTGTCCTCTGCAAAATATTAATCACTGTGGCGTCATGGACACATTCCATATCGTGGCAACTGAACCGTTCTCTATTCTAGCCATTGATCATGTGCTTCCAATTCATTTGGTGACACGCTAAATCCAGTGACGCGTAGCGTATCGCGTGAGGTAACATAAAGTGATTAAATGGTGAATGTCGTCGCCGTCATCGCGGCCGTCAGCGCAGCCGTCACCGTGGCCGTCACCGTGGCCGTCACCGTAGCCGTCGCCGTCGGCGGCGGCGGCGGCTGCAGCAGCATCAACGCTTCAGATAATAAATAAACAAACGTTTAAATTTGTAAGAGTAACTTTGTATTTGTTTACACAATTATTTTCTGGACCGTTGTGCGTATGTTAGGTGCTGCAGACATTATCGTTCATCGATTACTCTCGCAGTGAATTGCTATCATAGTGTAATAATGGCTGATATGACGGTTTAGTCTCATAGTTATGGTTCTTAAGTGGTTGCTATTTTAGATAACAAACCCGGCCAACACGGCTTTCACATGAACAGCAGTCACTGACTAGCCGGCAACACGGAGCACAAAATATAAGATGCCGGACGACGGACCTTTCCAAGTTTCTCCATCCATCATATGACGGCATAATCAACTACGCGACGTGTAGGACAATGTCATAATCATGACGTCATAGGACGAGCCCTTAATAGTCCGACACATTGTATGAATTGTATGTCTTTACCATTTAATACATATTCTGTTCAATATTTTGAAACTAATTTGACTGGACGCTGTTGCTGCCATAGGTAACAACAGCACCTAGGCAAATTAGTTTCAAAATATTTAACAGCTTACCTTTATAGCTTTCTGAAAATTGATAGTCAGGGAGTGCATGGCTCGATCAATCCCAACACGAGCGAGGTGTGGGTGGAGCTTAGCTAGTAATGGGCGTGGCATAGCTAAAACTGGACAGGTCCATTCAACAATAAAACGGATTAAACGAGCAGCGGCCATTATCTTGCTATGCCAAAACCGTCAGCAACACGGCTATTCGCGCTCTATATACTGGAATTGTAGCTAATTAACTAGGGGCTCCAAATGCAGCTATAGGCTGGCCAACATTATAACAAAATATTTTTTGGTGGTTTAAGTTTTGGTGAGGTGTACAGAATAACATAACAAAAATGTATCAAAATCTACCAATTGGAAAGTGAACAAATTAGGTCAAATTCAGTAGTGCGGACATTTAGACATTTTCGGTCAAATTTCTCAGAAATAGTGCATCTAATAACTACTAACCCCTCTTGTGTCAACGCCGCCTTAAAGCGCTCAAACTATTACTGATATCAATTAGCTCATGGAAGTTCAAGAATTTTCAAACACATTCCAGTTTTTGCAGGACATGAAGACTATTTTTGTAAATTCACCATGGAAATTGATAAACTGAATAGCTTTCTGCTTGCCCTGCAAATGAACAATAATCAAAGGTGTAATGGTCAAGAATATTCACATTTTTGCTTAGTCAGAGCCCATTTGCAGACTAAGAGAGGAATATTTTTGAAATTTACTATTGGAATGGCTGGCTCGGTTAGCTCGACATCTTTTAGTATTCAAATGAACATTTCTCAAAAGGACGACAGAGACCATTTTTACCAACTTGACCATTGAAGGGTTAAGGTGACACAAGGAGAGTTAAATGGACTAAACATGAATAGGAAATCGACTATGGGGATTCGAAAAAACCCAGTGTCTGATTACTCTATGAAATCAAAATGACATTATACAATAATTTGCAATATGTGTACGAAATTGTGGCGCGTCAGGAAAATATCTGCAACCATACACAGGAAGACAATATTCATATAGAATCAATTGGCAACAATAGTTGTCATCGCCGCCACGGTGCATCTCTATTGCTGTTGCGTGTTCCCTCTCCGTACAACCCCACGCATAACCCAAGTCCTGAAGTCTTGTCCGCATTGCTGACTTTAACCAGCTTGGAGTTGGAATCTTCAAATGCGAACAATAAGTGCCCATGCACCAAGATAATGATTACGAGTTGGGGAGAGTTTAGGTTGTCTGGGTGCTATTTGGGGCGTAAGCAGTGTGATGCATATACCTTCTCTCACAGTATCTAAGTAAGGTGATGTTCAAAAGCAGAGTTGGTAATTTGGCAATTGTCTGCCAGTAAAATTAGTCTCAAAATATGCTGTTCTATTATGAAGACTATTTGAAAATAATAAAATCACACATCCCTCAAGGTTATTAAGCACTCCCCACACACGCTCAGTTGATATGCGGTGTCCGCCTGGTATAGGGATGAAAACAAATATTACGAATATATATTATCATGACAGCTGCTTGATCTGATGCCTCTGTCCAAACATTTAATGAAAACTGTTCTGCGCCACGAGAACCTGGTTTCATGGAAGCCTGGCTTTATTGAAATTTATGGACACTTTCAAAATGTAAGACTACACAATAAATTATAATTTTATTTCGTATTTGTGGACCCAGCCTCAAACTGAAGATCTGAAACGAGGCCCCATTTCTAGAGGTCTGTCCGAATTTTCGAATCTTCGAACATTCCTTCATATATGAATGAATATTCGCAAAGCATACGAATATTCAAACATTTAGGGAAAATGACAAAACTGACTTAGATTTCAACTGTATTGGTTTCTGGCGTGGTATTTTAGACACTTTGATTAAAGACCAACATCCAGTAGCGGCGGGAACATACCTTAACTCCATGATCAACAGCCAGACATGAGACATCAGCTAGATAATATATTTCATAACATTGGAGCGCATACTGTTCGCACGGTCTGTGTTCAGGGTAAGAATTTTGCCATGCAGCCTCAATCCTCTGCAATCCTCTACAGAAATTGCTTGCTATTTCAAAACAGTTGAGCACCGAAGAGAACGTTAGTAGTACTTTAATTTATTCAATCATCATGAACTTACTAACTTATGTAATGAAAGCACAAAATGGCGCTGATGAACCCTTTATTCAAAACTTCAAGAAACTGTTCTGTGAGTATCTTGAGAAGTGGGTCGCCGACGACAATATCTTACACGTTATACAAGTATCCACAGTAGTTGATTCACGGATGAAGGACCTTCCCTCACCGGCGACTGTGTAACAGTCGGACTCGCGACCGAGCCATTGAATGACGAAACAGCAAAACGCCTTAAAACCCTTTTCGGCTCATCATCATTTGACTGTTATGGTACTAGGTCTAAAGTTGTCAAGACACAAGCAGTAATGGGCAAAAAAGCGCTTGACGCGTATTTGAATGAGGAAGCCATTGGATTGGATATAGTAACTGGCAAAAGCATACGTCGAAATTCCAGCTACCAGTGTATCATCAGAGCGTGCCCTTTCAAATGCTGGACTGAGTGTAGCGGATAAACGCATGCGTCTGAAGCCACAGTCTGTGCGCCTGCTGTACTTTCTGAAACAGAAGATTTGAGATTTTGAGGTTTGAACACAGATATCCTGTGACTTCCTTTAGTGGTGTGTATTCTGCCCGTTCTCGCAATTCGGCTCTTGTGTAACATGTTACTATGAATAAGTAAATCCCTGTCTTATAATACCCTTAGCGATGATGTTTAGTTTCTATTGCCTAGTCGTCTGAAATATATATTTGTCAAATTTACTTTTAAACCATCAGCAAATGGTGAGACGAGCTACTATTGTTGACAAACACTGCTGGAGGATGGATGGTAATGGCCTAAGTTCGACCCCATATAAACCAGAGACACACACAAAGGTGTCATCCAGCCTGCTGATGTTCACGAATGACCTATTTTTAATACAACTACCATAGTTGACATATTGTAGTACGGTTTGCCTGTCACTGTCACATTTATGGATTCTGCCACTCCTCTATAATATGCATGCACGTGTATGTACTCTAATAGCGAGCTGCCCATCCGATTTTAATGTAGGTGTAATGCTTAAATACAGAATTTGTGCCGATCACCAGCGACGTGGAGCCATTGGTGTGAAACCAATACAGAATCCAATATTGGTGCACTGATCGGTAGACGATGGAGTAGACCAATAATGTATTCCATATCGGCGCACAAGTTGTCCAACATCACAAGGACCAATTCGGAATCGGCGTATCAATAGCGTAATGCAGCAATACTGCGGGTAATAATACGGGCGCGACCATTGATCAACAGAGCCAGGATCAGAATCAAATTCGATATCAGCGCATGCACCGATCAACAGCAAATGCGAAAAATATAGAATTCTCTCTCGCCGCACCATTTGGCCTACCAGCAACCAATACCAAGTGTTATCTTTGCGCAGATATGATACAACATCAAGTTCCACACATTTCCGATTCCACGCATTTGTTCCCAGGTATGACGGTATGACATGAAGTTATGTCGGCTCCATAGTTGTGAGAATATCAAAGAGAATTAAAAACTAAATTCAAGGTTTTGAGATGATATCATTTCTGGTTTAAAAAAGTTACCCACTTAATGCAGCTTACTGGCTCCCAGTTAACGCAGCTTACTGGGCTAATGCCAGGCCGATGCGTTATTGAGGTCAATACCTGTCAATCGGATATATTTTATAGTACTTGTGTTACATAGCGCTTTAATTCGAAGATCTTAATATATTCTGTACGTTATCTTAGTATTGTGTCCGTCAATGTTATCCACATATAGTATTCGTATTCACACAACTATGGAGCCGATACAACTTTACATGCACTACCTGTGGTGTGGTGTATCATTATCACTATTATCAACCGAGTCGAAAATTTCACTGGCATAAGTGAGTGCAATGTGATAATTTTCAACGAGGTTGTTAATAGTGATAATAAATGGGACCGAGTTTAAGATTCTATTTATCATATAAATTGATATTTTGACAAATCTTCCAATGAGGTCGATCCCCGAACCCCATTTGAATGCATCATTGAGTGCTGTTTGTTTTCGTCCCTGTGACACATCACATGCTAAGTGTTATAACAAACTCTCCATTACAAGTAATGACAAACAATCCATCGCTATTTCGGACGTGAAATTATTTTTAACACAATCTTTGAAATTTCTGCGTTTATTATGCAAATTTACAAACGTATTTCATAATAAGGTAGTACACATATTAGAATATTTAAATCAACAACAGAACGTATCCAGTTTTTGCCGTCTTCGTCACTAGAAAAGATTGGTGTCATGGGGCAAGTGGGATTATTATGCGTTATCTATCCAATGAAGATATTTCCTAGTGGGTGTGTTTTAGGAATCTTCGCCCACACGACATCATATAGAGAGGCACGTGTATGGGTACTTAGGAAACATTGGTGCAGAATCCTTGTCTCGATAGCTTAATAGAGCAAACGGGACGGACTTTATTGTATTTTACAAATCTGCAGAAACAGTTGTAAACAATGCTTGTGAAACAATATATCTGACATTCTGGCGTGCATCTGATCCAGACATAAGAAGATGTAGGCTTAAAGATATATTACCACTACGAGGTGTAACCTAGATCTAAAGCCATTTTCAGGTGACAATTTTAGACACGGTAGCAGTTATTTAGCATATACATTTTTAAACATATTATATTGTGAAACCATATGACTCCCTTGAAATATAGATGCATGTATTGTTTCGGTGATGAATATGTTATCACTGACAGCCACGTTACATCCCTCATCACCATCACTAGTCTACCATCAACATATTATCCCTGCCAGTAAACCACCAGTACCGTCAACAACCGTTGTGACCATCAACAAAACAACAATTAGGACAGCAAATCCCAAAATTAAGAATACGATGACGACGACGACGACGACGACGACGACGATGACGATACCGATGATGACAAGGACGTTGACAACAATGGCTATGAGAGGAGGAGGAAGAGGAGTAGGAGGAGGAGGAGGAGGAGAGATATGAGGGGGATGCAGATGCGGAGGAGGAGGAGGACGGCGACAACACCGGTGGCAACGATGATGGTGGCAGCAGCGGAGACTCGGGCCACGGTAGCGGCCGCAACGACGACGAGGACGACGACGACGACGACTAGAATAAACGAATATTATGACGAATATTAAATGACGAATGAGATAAGGAATGTTATAGCGAATATGATGACAACAACGACAACGACTATGATGGTGAATAAAAAAGACGATGATTTGTTCATGTACACAGACGAATTCAAATATTCTTGTGGACAAAATTGTTAAGCTTTGGTGATTCGAATAAAACGCTGACACCTTAAACTGCTCTATAACGTATTCTATGCTTTACCTATCCGTAACATAACCAGCAGATGGACACGTGAACCACTTCATAAGTGAACAGGCAGGCTAGTGGACTAGTTCACTCTGAAATCAAGTCCTAATGCAAGCTTAATGCGTTTAACTCCCTAGGCCCAACGCCAAATAAGAAACATAATTTACAATGCATGAACTATTCTGTTGATTATTTTTAAACTGACGTGGCAGGGAGCTGTTGCTACCTATGACATCAACAGGTTCATGTCAAATTAGTTTCAAATATTCAACAGCTTACCTGCATGATTATCTTGAAACTGCGATTCCCAGAAATCAAATGATTGGTATGACAACTAATTGATGTTAGAGGCAATCCCTGGTAACGCGCGTTATTGGGCTCGTACTTGACCCAGTACCGGTCAAGAAACCCTGGTTATCAGTGTATTCTCCATTTCAAATACACTGTTTGTTCACCCGTTTACAGTCAACACACGAGCGAAAATGAAAGCCAGTAATGCACACACTCTGAGACCGGATACACAAATAACAAATTAAATGATACTATGAATTTAATATTTTACTTTTGAAAATATCTATGATGTCAGGTTTCCATTATACGCATTTTGATCGACCACAACAAGAATAGATTTTCTCTAACTGCTTTATTGACATATCACGCAAGGCAGAAATAGAATCGTGATACAATATAGGCGTATAATTTGTTGTGATGTTAATACCTCTAATTGTACAATGAAAATGGGACTTTTTCTTGGAATAAAATTTGTGAAAGGTGAAACATGATAGATGTATTCATGAACCGGCTCGTGTTAATATATGAACAAACGGGACTGTTTCAGCCCAGGGTTTCGTACTCTTGTGTTGGGTGGTGGAAAGCAAGAAGACGGTATCAGACCCTGAAGGTAACATAGAGATTGGGCTGAGAATGGAGCTACGCCTAAGTCTTACGAAACAAGGGTATTTCATAAAAGGTATGTTCAAAATTGCCAGTCCGGAATTACAGAATAGACAATCGATGCCAAAGAGTCAAAGACTGGTTTTCTTTAGCTGAAAAAGAGTGCACCGGGTGAATACGTGAGTGGGACGAGGCCTGAAAGACGGACACATGAGGGTAGCGGACAAAATAACTATTACACTGAGATAGGCACAGAGAAAATGAGATAGAAGATGATCGATACCCGTTTCTCGTAGGAAATGGAGGAGAGAGAGAGAGTTCATCTCCTGGAAGTGAAGCAATTGATCTGCGAAGATCGTATCGTCCTATTCCTAACCCGGATTATGATGACAAGACACCGTAGTTTGTTGAATCTCCAGGCAGTGCAATGAGTAGGTATTCTCCCACATCATCTATATTAAGCTGTTGTTCAACGGATGTGCGTAATAGGTGTTTAGATGACATCAACTGCAAGCTTGGGGAGATTATTGTTGTTTCAGTATGGTTCACACGCGCAACCATTATTTAGCGCCACCATTACTTTCCTAGTCTCTGTCCTTTTTCATTTGGATTTGCAGTGGTCTTGGCCGGCCTTCAAGCTGGGTTAGGGGCTCATTTTCTGTATATGTGAGCTGATCTATCAACCATTCGGTAATGGACGAATCCAGTTTTAGCTATGCCCCACCCATTCCTAGCTAAGATCTGCCCACGCCTTGTCCATGTTGGAATCGATGGGACTCTGAACTCTATGAATCTCAATTTCCAGGAAACTATACAGGTAAGCTGTTGAATATTTTGAAACTAATTTGACAGTGTGCTGTCAAATTAGTTTCAAAATAGTCAACATAATCTTTAGTAAATAGTAAAGATATACAATTCGTACAACTTGACACACTATTAAGCATGTATGACGGACTTAGATAGGCCATCCATGACGTAATTGATGATGAAGTCAGCCTACATGTGCTTCTTCTATGGTTAGAGTCTATGACGTTTCCATCAAAATTGTCTATCATTGTATGGTTTGTCAACAATGCTCTTCATATGTTACCTGGCTCCAGCTCGAACACTTGTTCGAGAACATTCGCCAAAACCAAACTCTCCAATCTCAAAGATAGTTATGCCATTAGATGTGGAGTATGCCCATGGTGTTGCAAAACAGCTCAAAGATACAAACATCTTCATAAAGGAAGCCACAATCTAGGTCATGCAGGCACGCATGCCCATACGCACACTCGCACGTGCACGCTTGCATACATAAGTTGTGTTAAGCAAAGTAGACAATCGATGAATGAATCTTAGTCCAGGTTGAAGTGGAGGAAGAGCCATCACGAATTCAAATTCATCAGTTTTCAAACTGTACAACACAGTTCCATTCTCTATGAGAGTAGCATATTAGCGAGGGTTGAGGATTAGACACATTCTCTGAATTCCAGAGCATACAGGCAGCCAGATGGCATTGGAATCCTCATTATTAGGTGCTAACATGTGCCGTGATTGCACCGGATTCCAGATTTAGGCGTTTTGTTATCAGATCTATAACATAATCTAAGGCGGTGCTCAGATTAGAGAGTTAATTCAGAGCAACATCATACTGAAGTAAGGCATTACACCAGATGGACGCTCTAGTATGAACACGTTCTTAGATTATTAGTGAGAGCCAAAACAATAAAGAGGCTGAGGATACTCGCAACAACACGAGCCTCGCAGCTGAACGAAGGGTACATTCATTTCAGTTGCAGAAAACCGCCACTCGTCGTCGTCGGTTGTCGTGGTAGTCGTCATCGTCGACCTCCTCCTCCCCATCATCCTTCCCCATCCTCCGCCTCCGCCTCCACCTCCTCTTCCTCTTCCTCCTCCTCCTCCCCCTCCTCCTACTCCTCCTCCTTCAAACTCTATGCACACAGTACAACTAGTTGCATACAACAAACTGGATCTGACAGTACACACGAGCCAACACGTTGCCTACAATATGTTGGATGAAAAAATGAAAAAAATGTTGTATACATCTCGTTGGGTGAAAAGCTGGATGCGAATAGGACACTCTTCTGTTTTTTTAGCCAACTTTTTTCCATACAACATGCTATAAGTGTCTTGTTAGGTCATGTGTGTACACTTGCAGCATGTTGTATTCAACAAAATGTTCATTTAACAAGTTGCTTAATGGAGTGACCGGCTCTGAGCGTATAGCTAACTACGTCACTTATTAACTTATGTCACAGTAAAAATGGTATGAACACGTCCTTAGATTATTAGTGAGAGCAAAAACAATAAAGAGGCTGAGCACGGACTCGTCTCTCCCAGTAGCTGTAGAGTTAGTGAGCAATTCATGCCCTCATCCGTTACCTAGCGTGTCGAGAACGAATCATGCGAGACTCGTTCCCTGGAGCTAACGTTTACCTACTTTAGGGTTAAGGAAACATGCCCCAAAGAGTCACTGCTGGCCGTATTACAACAATTATGTTTTCGCAGTGATTACTACTTTGGCAAAAAGGTTTAACTTAGCAAGTAAGTATGATGCTATTATTAACTATTATACTTACGGCATCAGACACCTCACCTGTCTCAACTACGTCAGCTGAGATTTTACAACATCAGGAACCACCACTCCCAGATCACAATCAAGCACAACGAGGCAGAGGTCGTGGCCAATCCCAGCAGGGAGGCCATAATAATGCCCCTGGACGGATCAACAGCAGCAACAACAACAGTAGCTATCGCGATAAAAACAACGCACGGTTAGAGGCGATTACAAATCAAATGGGTTCCCTGACCAACATTCTTACAACGTTATCACCAATGGTAGCCGCATAAAATATGACACGTACAACCCCACGAACAACAATCCCATGTACGATTTTGGATCCGAAGACGAGATATTGGAGCGGCGCGCTCAACCAGAATGTACAGTTCTATATCGTTCAACATAGCAAATCAGTCAGCTGTTCGTGTAATCATTATTTAAGTGCAATTATTAGGATAATGGTCCAGAAAACAAAAATATGTGCTTAGTCACTGTCCATTTGCAGGCCAAGTGCGGCCTACATTTTTGAAAATTAACCTCTGAAATGACTGGCTGGTTTATTGCGCCAGTCATTTCAGTGGTAAATTCTCAAAACATGCTTCTCTTGACCTGCTGATGGACAGTTCCCAAGACCAGCGCAGAAACATATTTTTTGGTCAGCTTGCCGATTAAAATGTTAAAACAATTTTAGGTTTAGCAATCCCATTATCAAAGCTAATAAATAACTGGCTGATCACAAAAAAGATAATACCTGAAAAGCTATTTTTATCTTTGCCTGATTGGGAAAATGCGACCAAACTGTACTTATTTCCTGCTGAAGTTGAACGAAGCTGCATGTATTCAAAGTTACGGTATAATAGCTTGTTTCACTATTACGTCATTATTGACGCCGAAGAGCTCAAAATCAAGGGAGGTAAGTCATCACGTAATTTCGTGTATTAGATCATACGCCGACTTCGCGGCTTAATATTAGCTATTTGGTGAATAATAGACATATACAGCTGGTTTGTTATTAATTACTATACAATAATGCATTAAATACTTGCAAAATTGTACATAAAAGAGATTTCTCCAAATATGACCTTTAATCCCTTACACTGCATGAACAAGCTGCAGATAAACGGTTTACTGGTACTTGCACCTTCCAAGCTCAACAACTGCAGATGGGGCCGGTGAAACGTCTGACACTATTGGTACCAGCCAATTGTCTTCTATCCAGCCGAGTTTGAGAAGGTCTGGCACTACAGGATGGAACATCAGAGCCTGCCTCCAAATAACAGATTGGTTGTGAGGTCTTCTGATGTGTTGCCACCAAGCTCTTGGACGTAGTAATTACACACCTCTTTCAATGTTTTGTTGCTGGAATAACCTAGATCTGAGTGATATGGCCGCTCTTCTTACGGAAGAGGTTGAAGAGAAATGATACACAGCCCTTAATCAGAAGGTTCACTCTCAATTCCCAGCATAGATACACATGCCACAATACGAGGATCTGTCTTCAAGAATATCTCCAAACACGGCTTTTTAGATTTGTCCCCGATATGGCCAGTTGTGCCACAACAGGTCAGGGCATGCCACTTGGAAAGTACATTAGTAATTAGTTTATGTATTACCAGTGGATGCCGATCACTTGTACCTATCAGCAAAGCTTCGTTTTACCAAGAAAGTGAACACGTCTTAATGCAAGAGGTAACACATCTGTATCCTGGCTTAATATAGCAAAGGTATCCCCACGCCTTCTGCTTCAAAAGCATGTAAGCTCATTAAAGTGTCGGCCGCTTCCTGTGAGCTAGCAGCGGAGCAGATATTAACATCTATGTTTGAGATGGCAATATTATGCGCTGTAGCAATGTTGACGATTTATACGCTATCTACAAGCTTCTGTGCCAGATAGAAGGTTAGAGAATCAAAGAACAAAGAAACTATTTTGTATCTGCGATTGGTGTTGAATCCTCTAATATATATATTCTGTCACAGACGCCTTATTATCCCTGGGCCGTTCTTCTTTTGCCTCGTTTAATGATCCCTTGACGGGATACTAGTCAAATATAACATTGGTAACATTGTAGTTATGACATTTGGTATTTATGAGTTTAACACATCAGTCACTGAGGGTCATGTAATTTTGCAATGATTTTAGTGTCATCACCTGTTTGCTCAATAGATATAGCCGGACTCAGAACTGTACAGATCAGCTTCGACCCAGTCGTCATCTAAGCCACTACCTCTATAGTTTTTTTCCTAAACATCTCAAAGCACACAGTGATGTCTCGAAAGCTCCGGGACACATCACTAATTTGTTTCTGTACTGGGAGTCCAGCTGTTTTAACATCAAGACTCGCTTTCAGATGTCCATCTCGAATGTAATCACACGTTTTTTTCCATAGCCTGAGACTAATTCATTGAGCCTGCTTAGTTGGTCCAGTAAAGTAACTAATGTAGGCAAGTCATGGGTTGAGGCATTGGTGATTGTTAAAGCACATGCTTTATTTATCGTCACAAATGCATGTCGCCCAGGGCACGTGTGTGTTCAAAAGTGAACGAGCCTTTCCAGTTTATCCATCAAACATATGACGTCATAATCAACTACGTGACATGTAGGATGAAGTTATAATGAATGACGTCGCGAATAGCGTATATAAAGACGTCGCCACCGCTTAGTTGAAGATGGACTAAGCGTTGTTGTAAGAATTGTATGTCTTTACAATTTAATAAAGATGCTGTTAAATATTTTGAGACTAATTTGACTGGGCGCTATTGCTGCAAAATTCTCAACCACAAACATGTATACTTTTCTGGAAATTGTTAGTCAGGCAGTTCATGGATCGATCGATTCCAACACGAGCGACGTGTGGGTGGAACTCAGTTAGAGATGGGCGGGGCATAGCTAAAACTGGAAAGCTCCATTAGCAGACCACACTGGTACTTGGTTATTTCCATCTGTTACAGACGCAGATTGTACATCTAGAATGTATCATTATTTGAGTGACTTCAGCGCTGCTAGTGGATGCTGTGTCGGCGGGTACTGTTTTCTGAGTATATGCAGTATCTGAAGTTAGTTCATGTATATGTTTTTCTGCGGCACTGCCAGCCGATGGTGAATTACGGGCTCCTCGTCCTCTTCTACGTCACTGGCTGTATTGCTAGTCGATGGAGAATCATCGGTTACTCTTGCCTGAGTATTTGAACTATCTGAAATTATATCAGTTAACGAAGTTATTGCCTTTGGAATAAGGTTTTGCCATCTTTTAGATACACCGATACACCATGACATTGCTTTTGATGGCGGCCATTTTGTATTCCAAGATAGCTGCGCTATGCATTCTTCTGGACGATAGTATTACAGGAATTTAGAATAATATGACTAACAATCAAGATATCAAACAGAATAAATTGTAAATGGCGGCCATTATAAAATTAAAGATGGCGGCCGTTAAGGTAAGGTAACAAAATTGTAAAACGGTGGTTTCCTGCGTTTGGGTGCCATAGTAATGCATCCTGAATGTTATAAAGAATGTACTAGAAAATACATATCAACGTCAATTTTCTACAATAGATGGCAGACTAATAGGGGATTTGAATCATGTTTTTATCACAATCACAGCCAATCCATGGGCACTCTCTTTTACGCCAAGGGCATTTGCTGTCATAAAGAGTTTGATCCAATTTTGAGACAAACCTTATTAGTAGTTTGGTTTGTTTAGATACAGCTCTGGAAACTCAACCACACGCACGCATGCCCGCATCCATGGGCGCACACACTCGCCCAAGTGCACGCGCCCGCCCTCACACACGCTTGCATAGATTCAAATTTTCGGTAGTATAGTACGTGGCAGTCAACTTGAAGGAATGATATTCCATGCTATAAAGATGTAGATGGGAATGCAAATTTTGTAAATCCGTTACCTTGTTGGGCAAGTGGACTTTATATAAAACAGGTAAAATTAATGCCGCGTTAAAATTTAACTTCAAACATAGTCGAGGAGCCACTTTTAGCTATCTGCTCAAAATAAGGTTTTATCCTACACCGTTGCACCCTAAGATATTTATATATTTTCTGCATCATTAGGATGTCCTGATTCAGAATCTGCATGTTGTACACATCTTTAGGCTGGCGAAAGTGACTTAAGTATGGCGTCATACATAGGACTCTCAAGAACTGTAAAATTTAAATTTTGAAATATTAAAATTGTTCCCTTGTTTTCTGTCTTAGACTGCTTGTGACCAGTGAAGACTATATATTTTCAAAATCCCCATTATATACTAATCTATCCCATATGCGCATCTAGTGCAACAGCGAGAATGACAAAATAAGCATAAACAATATGGCGGTTTAAAGCAACAGAGTAATCGAGAAAACTACCTTTCTGACATGTTTTCCTTCCTTCTTTCATGAAAGCATTCATTAAAAGTAATGAAATCATCAATTTACGACTTACAAAATATGGAGCTGTAGATACTGGCATAAGCAGATATGCTCTAAATTTACGTTTAATATGATTATATATTGACTAGTCTGTGTATATAGCTTTTTTTCAAGCATGGAACGCACTTCGCTGTCACAGATAACTGATGATACCAAACACATGCTTTTGGATTAATCCTTATTTTACTGATTTCAGAATTTGACATTCTAAGCCCGTGTAGAGGAGAAACATGTGTGACAATTTTACAACAATTTTATTGTGCGCTGTGTTACCACATGTCAACATTGTTTTACAATTTACACTAGCTTCTATTGTATGAGGGAAGGGTTTAAAGATTAAATTTCTCTAAGTCTGGCATATAAATGACCAGCTTGTCTTACGGGCGCTTCAATTTGTGGTCCAAGGAACAATATGCGACCAACTCGTGCAAAAATACTACTTCTCCTTAGTTGAAACCACAGTTAAGCATGTCAATAACGGGCAACTTAGCGACCACCAGCACGTGATCACTAACTTGTAGTGCTTGAGAAAATGTAGACTATTGTTTTCTCTGTTGGATAAGAACGTAGTCCAACCATTACCTTTTGGCATTGCTTGTCCTGGACTTGTGATATAAGTCCTCTTCCAATGCTATGTCCATCACAGATTTCTATATGTTGGTGATGCACATAGCTTCTGAAAAGCATCAGCATAATCGCCACAAGTATCTCGTGCAGGTATTAACCGCACAGCTGCCATTCCATCAATAAGCCACGCACCATATATGGGTGCCCTGTTTGCGTAATTACTGTTTCTCTGATTAGTATTGTTCGGGGGATTAGCCTAGAACAGCGTCTACACGCATAGCGGGTTCTACTTCCCCATTTATTTTCTTTTGGTCACGTTAACTCTGCTCAATAGTCAATATATCAGTACGTAATTGCTGTGTAGCCTAACGGATACCTACCCAAATGCTTGGGGATAGTTAGATGATAATTGATTTGGTGACAATTCGAATGGACTACTATTTTCTATTGTATCTTTGGTGTCTCATCATTGAAACACCAATAAATCGTGATGTGAGAGTAAAAAGTGATCCGATGCAGTGTGTGTATAGTACACACATTGCAACAATAAACACGTTCATCAGGACTAGTAATTTAATGGCAACATTAAGGGGTGCAATGAAAAGTATCTCACATTTTATCCTCATCAGTGCTTAAGGAAACCACATTAGCGCAGTGAGACACGGTAACGTGACACACAGAAGCATTGTTAAGAAACATGATATATTTATATTTCCATTTGCAGCAGGGCCCGTAAGAGGCCTCAAAGCCGCAACAGTGATAGATAGCAGAATTATGCAACTTGCTCACATCCACACAGACTGGACGAGGTATTTACCTAGAATTGATTGATTATAGAATAAACAATAGTCGCGCTTATCTCTTAAGCCTCTTCAAACCAACTAGAAACACCAAGATTAAAGCCAGTTTGCAAAAAATAAAAAGGAAACAAAATTGTGAATATCCTCAAAGAAGATAAACAAGCTTTCGGATACCATTTAGGAAAAAACAATAGGTCTGAAGAATCACACTCATATCCTTAGACATCGCTGTCACTTGCTTTGACTTGACCTGAGAGATACAACGATCTATTTATGTCTCTCTACGTAATCATCCCATTGATGACACAGATTCATCCACAAATACTGCCCCAGTACGTACTGGGTGGATTATTGCTGGTATGGCAGCTGTGTGGTTAGTATCTCCATGTGATACTTGGGGAGATTATGTTGATGCTTTGATGCAGAAGTTATGTACACGATCAACATATACCCATCCGTCGAAACTAAACAATGTGATGGTCACCTATGGGAAACATCGAATACAATAACAAACACTGAACCATTGGAAGAGGACTTGTATCGCAAGTGTGGAGCATGCAATGCTCAAACGCTAATGATGCGTTCCTATCCAAGATTGAAAACAAAACAGCATTGATTACTTTTTGGTGGCCCATGATAAATCGAATTAAGCAAGAGCCAATTTGAAAATTACATTACTCATACCACAGATTGAAAATACTTAGTTTCTAGTAGTTGGTAGACTAGAGAATCTTGAAAGGTGTAGTCATAATGAAGCTGACGTAAAAAAAGTGTGCATACTTCAAAAACTGTAGTCATGGTGGCTAATGATACTGATATTTTAGTTCTCCTGACATACGCATGTAGCATTATGGAAACTAGAGGTGAGTGCCTGATGAAAATTAACAGTAACAAATACATAAGTGTGAACACTATGTGCAACGGGCTGTATGATGAAGTATGTAATGTATTGCCAGCATATCATAGTATCACTGTTTGTGATACAACTTACTTTCCATTTTGGTACAAGCAAGTGAAGCCTTTCAAGAATATGATAACCCCCCCCCCCCCCTCCCAGACAAATCGACCTTTCATATGGTGTAGCAGAGACATCATCATCTGTACAGAGCACTACTAGCATACAGAAAACAAGGCACACTATTATGTACTCAAGCATAGACAATGGCCATAGTGTAGAGACCAGAATCCGCATGTGTGAAAAGACGAATTGATATATCAGGACATCATAAGGATTTAGAAAATATATACATATCTTAGAGTGCAACAGGTGTAGGATAAAGTTACATTTTGAGATTTGGCTCCCGCACTAAAAGCTGCGATTGGTCACAGACTAAAACCAGAATGCGCTAGAGAGAGATGCTTACTCACGTCTTCGCGCTATGTCTAGACTGTCTTGACAATGTACGTAGTGACCATCATACCATAGAGAGTTGATCCGTTAACATAAAACTCAATGCAATCATAAACTGTCCTAATATCAAGGCGTGTGCTAACACTGAGGAATCTACCTTATTGCATTCTAGAATTATGACCAAAATGTGGGTTCCGGTATGCAATTTGTGACCTCGTGACCTAGATATTTGACACATTGTCCTGAAACTCATAGCACTTCTAGTCACTTATAATATGATTGGATGTGCCAAATTTGGCGATTCTTCCTACTTGCACTCCTGACTTAAAATGTGCAATTTTGGGATACACTGAGTGACCCCATGCCAGGGATGTTTGATCTTTTGAGCTCAACCTAAACATTTTGCTAGCTACTCATAATATGACTCGATGTACCAAATTTGGTGACTCTACCTCAGACAAACAGACAGACAGACAGACTGACTGACTGACTGACAGACAGACATACAGATAGGCAGGCAGGCAGACAGACAGACAGACAGGCAGGAAGACTAATCTGTGACACACGGGGACGCTGTTGATGCACTAGGCAGCAACTGCACGCGCACGCACGCACGCACGCACGCGCGCACGCACGCGCGCACGCACGCACGCACGCAGGCACGCACGCACGCACGCACGCACGCACGCACGCACGCACGCACGCACGCACCACACACACACGCACACCCCACACACATGTAGCATGGATCGACCGGTTGGGTACGAGTCATACCAGCTAAGCTGGGTACGCACCACCCATCCTGGATTCGTTCCATCAGCGTGTCACCCTGGGTAGAGCCATAAGCGTGTACACGCCAATGTGAGGGTGTTTGTTTCCGTCAAAGCTGGTATCGATCAAGAGCAGCTTTCGACGGGCTTTTTAAATCTGCAAATTGATTTAAAATCGGTTCAGAAATGGTTGAGTTATCACCATTTTCCCCATTCAAATTATGCTCAAAATATAGAAATGACGTCGTATATATATATAGCTGAATAATCAGTGATTTGTGTAACACGTGACTCACTACGTCATGTTCACATCTATATCTATCACGATATTTAGATAATTGATTAGATAATAATCTACAATCCAGCAGGGATCACTTCCTTCTTCCCTCATAGGCTGTCAGCTTATGTAACACAAGTAAGGTTTATATGCATTTTCGGCTGCATTCATTACAATTTTCAAGATACATTGCCATGACACTCAAAAGCACAAAAACACATTTTGCCATTTTTCTCTTACCCTAGCGACCGCCATCTTGAATTTTAAAATGGCCACCATTTACAACATATTATTAGTGGTATCTTCGTTTCCAAGCTATATAGAAACTTGATTTTAAAGACTATAACCTTTTTTAAGGCTCAAGGATTGTTACACTTATTATTGTAAATTCCTGTAATTCTATTATCCTCAAGATTACATAGCACAGCGATCTTGTGCTTCAAGATGGCCGCCATCAAAACTCTAAATTATTTTGTATCTTTGTATCTAAGCAATATAAAACCCGGACTCTAAAGCCAATAACTCTTTATGCTCAACCATTGCCATAGTTGCCGTTCTTAAATTCAGCTTGGTGTGGAAATTGCAGCGATTTTGGATTTCAAAATGGCTGCCATTTAATGCTCGGCTATACTATGCATACCTGTCCATATTCACACACGCCTCATCTGACTGATAACATGCGAGTCAATAGCCGTTAATACAGCTTCAATGGTTAAAAGGCATGTGCCAAAGAACAAATTTAGCTCAAATTTTCAAACATCTAATTTATCTCTTTCAGGGTGATAGATTGATAACGACACTTAACCTCTACAAAGTGTCCCCAGGAGTACCTGTTGGCATTCCAAATGCATGTATTAATCTCGTCCAATGCCCCATATACGGCAATCCAAAGCTGCGTACGAGCTATTGCTGCACATCTTACACAGTGGGATTTCATGTCGAGTATGTTGAGAATTTGCTAAACAATACCATTGCATGGATTACCTAAATTGACAATCAGACTGCTTATCATCTACATATATAAAAGTCTTAGAGAGAAACCCGAAATATGAAGGGTGACAAATATTCCTGCTGACACGATCGCAATCAATGACTCCAAATAGGTATTCCAAATACTGAGACATTAATACCAGATGATTCGCCATTGACTGGCAGCATAGATGCCAGACACAAAAGTGTTAACTTCAGATACTTCACAAACTTAAACAACATGATGTAATGATTCACCATCCCCTGACAGTGCCGAAGTCTGACACATACCGTATCTGGCTTCAGATATTTCACATATTAAGTGCGTATTCAGAGATCAGGAGCCCATGATACACTATCGACTAGCATTGCTGAGATCAGACAAATAAATGTAGTTTGCTTCTGTAACAGATGTAAATCACCGAATACCAGTGCAGTCTGCCTTTAATTACATTTTACACACAGGCAGCATCTATCTGTGACGATAGATAACACATTCTTTACCAATCATCAATACCGCAGCCCACGAGTTGCCTATCCTAGTCAATGGCTGTACTGGATCAACTAAGCAGACTCAATGAATTAGTTTGAGGTTGTGGAAAGAAACATATAATTACGCGTGATGCGGACCTGTACATGCGAGTCTTGAAGCAAAGAATATCTGGACTCCCATTACAAATATATGTACGTGTTATGTCCGGGAGCTTTTCCATACATCACGCTGTGCTTTGTGATGCTGAAAAAGTATTATAGAGGGCCGTGGCTTAGATGAAACCTGGGCCGAAGCTCATCCATACAGTTCTGTTACCATACACCAAATTATTGGGAGTAATCTCTACAGAAGAGATCTAGAGGTCCATGAGATCACACTCCAAGTGCTCTTTGGCCTTTGGGCAGAGGCATTCTTTGCAGAACAATATGCAGTCTAGGTAGCTTTAGCAGGCAGTATTAGGCAGATGTGCGTACATCTAAACGCGGTGTTCATGAAGCACATATGACAATACTGGTCATAGTTGGCTCTATCAACCTCAACAAGCAGTTAGCTGACTTTGGTGTGAGCTAGTCTCGCGTTCCCGTGTTTCAATGGGCATGCACACACATGTGACAGGTGATGGCACTATTATAATTCCAAAGAGTTAACCGCCATCGTAACTTGCATCTCACACTTTCTTGAGAAGCTATGTTGGACTATTTTGCTTTTGATGGGATCGAATATGAACAGAATACCTGAAATGAGAGCACTCATGTACCAGTTCAAGACTGTGGATCCTTACATCTGGCATCAATTACTTTGAGGAGAATTCACAGTAAATATGTGAAACCAGATTCCATTTATCCGCATTGGAATGGATCAAGCTCAGGAGCAGGACAGCAATCCCTCAAAGGGCAAGGTGTCATTTATTGCATCACACATTCTGCTGACACGCATCTCTAATTATGTATGTGCACCTCAGAACTTGCACGAATTGTTGTGCTACCAAATCTGAACAGAAGAGGACACTATTCTCTTAATCAGACATCAGTTGGAAGAAAGTAGCATGCTATCACGAAGAGATGCAAAGCTTATGTATTGGAACCATTTAATATATTCACGTTAGATACATATCACCTGTTCAGGCCAATGGCAAAGGAGGTCGGTGAGATACAAAGACAAAGCATAAACCTTTATTATGGAACTCTTCACTAAAGAAATTAAATTACACACCAAGTCGGTAGTTTTGACACTGAAAGGCCTCATGTTCAGAATACTGATCGGTACAGGGTCATCTCGTGAAGGGGACATGGAAGTAGTAATTGAGATGTATGAGTTTATGACAACAAATCGCACTTTGATGGACGCAGGCAGCACTGTACATCCGGCGTTAGATAAAAGTGAAGATCTAGAAATTATTTTGGTAGACTCCTCAACACAAGGTCAGGAAGGGAAAGCATGGCACTAAAACATGTGTCTGAGAATTGGTAGTATGGCTGTTTTAGAAGCGTTGACGACAGTAAACTCATTTCAAAACTGCAAGGTCCACGGTGACTCATATGTTAAACTCATATATTCCAAATGTCATAACTAATGTTGTCCACGTTATATCTGATAGCAAATACAGCTGTTAATATCATTCGCCCATAGGAAGAGCCCCACACTTTGACGATCTTTGATGATGGTGTTGAAGCAGCAATGGCTGAGGCTATATACAATCAGGATACTTCTTGATAAAGAGCAGCGACGCTGCTAGGTGTAAGTGACGGACGTTGACTAGTTATGCCACAACCAATATACAATGGACTCGGAGTCAATTTGCAATGCACTTGGAGTCAATTTACAATCCACTCGGAGAGGATAAAGCAATAGAATTTTGCAAGTATTAAGGCATATCATGGGTAAATACCAAGCCATGTTTGGAGACATTTTTAAAGACAGTTTCTAGTATGGTAGAATCTCTATCTGCTCTGGGAATTGGGAGTGACACTTCTGATCGTGCTATCAATGGGTGTGTCCACATCACGCAGCCAGACAGCCTCAAGTTGATGCTATTTAAGAAACAACGCAATGCTAGAGGAGTGGAATTACTATCCCGAACACTTGGGGCTTGGACGCAACACATCATAACAGCTCATTGCCAAGCTGCTGTTTGGGAGAAGGATCTGAGTCTCCATCCTGTAATGCCAGACCCTCTCAAACTAGGCTGGACAAAAGAAGAAAACTGCCTAGTACCAATATTGTCAGATGTTGCAACAGCCCCACCTGCGGTTGTTGAGTTAGTGATGTACATGCATACGTGACGTACCAGTACACCAAACTCAATACATAAGTGGCCATCCGCAAAGGGATTTGGTTTGCTCAGAATCTTGTCAATGTGAAGCAGACATAGAGACGTGGCAGAACATGGACATTCATTTACACCTGAATAATGTGTCTTAATTGCACCTATGCAAAGACGGATCTGATGTGTTATTAACCTCACAGTAACGATTCAAAAAACAAATTTGACATCGCTGTGCTCTGTAGTTCTTGAAATATTTCAAATTTAAAATAGTTAAATTTGTCAGTTATGGTGGCAGTAAATACTGTATTTATATATTTAGGTGATGTGTGTATACTTGGGAAAACTGGTATCGTAGTGTTGGTTGTACTCGTCATGGCAAGTTTATTTACTGCTATACTGATGGTAAATTGGTTTAAAGAATAGAATAATGTACATTAATTAGATTTTAATTTGGGAATGGTAAACCTTCATGGCACTCCACGTATACTGTCTCATTGGCCTAGTAAGCAAAATACAGGTAAATATAAGCAGCGAATAGCAGCCATTTAGAAATCGAAAATGATGGACAAAGTGTAAAGATTTCAGAATTGTGTTTGTTTTAATTAGTATAACTACTATACGAATCTTGGACAGGGTTGTCTTTGGAATCGAGCGTATCTTGGTCATAGAAAGGATGACATAGCCAAAAGTAGGTTTGAAATGGTGGCTGTTTTGAAATTCAAGATGGCTGACAAATCTTTAACAGTTAAAAAGTTGTAAAGTCGGCTGGGCACGCAAGTGGAAGCGGACTATACACCGTGACCTATACCTATACCTTTAATTTATTCTATTTAGTATGACAACCATGGCAGTATCTAATAAGATGAGTGAATTACTTTTGGAATTGGGTTTATATAGGGCTTAGAAAAGAAAATATGGTCTACGGTAGGTTCAAAATGGTTGGCATTTTGAAATCCAAGATGGCTGACAAAACTGTGTCATTCCAGAATTGTGTTTTATGATTCTGCATTGTAACAATAACAATCATTAATCCTAATAGAATCGTATTACGTTTGGAATCGAGTTTATATAGACATTTGAAGGGAAGATATAGTCTAAAGTAAGTTAAAAATGTCGGCTGTTTTGAAATCCAAAATGGAAGCTTTTATGGGGACAAAAATGGCAATATAATCTTTGCATTTCATTATGTTCGAGGAATGTTGTCTGACAATTGCTAAGAATGTACCCAAAAATGCATATAAATTTCACAACCTGGCAAACTATCAGTCGCCGACCGAATCAGGTTCTTTGTTTACGTTGGCTGAGCAAGTCATCACCTGATGCACCAACCTCGGGTGCATCGTCCATCACTTTAGGATCTAGCAGCGAGACGAGAGATTCCGTATTCCCGGGATATCACAGTAAATATGTGACATAGGAAACACCTGAAGATAGTTTCTGAATTCTGAAGAAAGGAAGATTCCAACGGTATGAAAATATTATTACTCAGCCTTGAATTAAATTTATATGTCGTTAATATCCCTTGGGGCCGTCGAGAAAAGTTTATACAATCAGAAAGTTTAGCGTAGTCAGCTGGGATATGCGCCACGGGAAATACCCATAGCACGTTTCTGAGTAGCAAGCACAGATTCTCATCTTAGGTCTCTGTTAAGTCAGGTAATGGGATAACAATAGCGATCTGCCGCGTCGTATCACCCCTTAGTGTATGCGTATGGTGAGCATATCAATGGGCATGCCCTATGCCAGCTAGTGAGACTTTGTGGTTTCTCATGGATCAGCACTATGTACAGAGAACGCTTCAGGCCTATGCAATCTAACCACACATTCGAATCCTGGCCGGTAAACAAACAGATCAAGCAGTGGAATGAAAACATTGAAACTCCCTTGGGATCTTACTTGACATACATGTAATACGAGTCCACAATTGATGAACCCAGTCACTCGATCAATCATATGACGTCATAATCAACTACAATCACGTTGAGGCTGTAATTAAGTCCGTGATAAACGCTTAATAGTCCGCCAAGTTGTACTAGTTGTGTAACTTTCCAATTTATTAAGATTCTGCTGTTTATTTTGAAACTCATTCGAATGGGCGCTGCATCAATTCAAATTAGTTTCAAAATATTCAACAGCTTACTTGTTTAGTTTTGTGGAAATTTAAATTCAGGTAGTTCGGCTCGATTGATCCCAACACTGGCACAGTCTGCGTGGATCTTAGCTAGAGATGGGCGGAGCATAGCTAAAACTGGATTCGTCAATTAAAGTGTATCAGTGAATCACATCCACAACTTTTAGCTTTTAGTCCAATTAGTAGTGGTCCAGGAACCTTTCAGTACGCATCCAAAAACACTCCTTGGAGAGATATTTGACAATATATGATATTCTTCCAAGGTTTCCTTAGTATCAATGTGAAGGAATGTGTCTCGGGTATCTTTGCGAGCAGCAGCAGCTGGACATTACACATATGGCCAACAATCTCTGCCAGTGTACTTATCCAAAATGAAACAGCCCAAGACGTGCATACGATGCCCATGAGCAGTCATTGTTGGAAGGAAAGCAGGTGGTAGTTATAATGGGTCTCTCCCGACAAGCTCTAAGAGCAAACACATAGAAAAGTGGCATAGATGGGATAATCTTAAATTTTCCTGCTCGCACCGATCAATACCGATTCTGCACGGCTCAAATCAATGTTTCATCTCAATTCCGTCAATTCACATCATTGAATCTAATAAAGCATGTGTGTTAAGAGGCATTGAAATGGTACACAATACTACTACAGCAAAAGAGATTAATCCATTTCTCTCAGTTCCTCAAACAGTTGTTAATTTATCAACTGGCCAATGCAAAGAGCCGAATGTGAATGAGCATGTCATATCGATAAAGGAACTAAGTCTGCACGCACTATTGAGTCACCGTCTAGTTGTCAGACAAATGTAGTAATGCTGCATACATTTCATACCCGAACATCAATCCAATGAAAATAAAAATTCGGCCTATTATATATGGTAAAGGTGATGAAATAGCAACTCTTCTAAAATGGTGCAGAAAGTGTTGTTCGAAACTTGACATTTGCAATTTCATAGGCAATCATGAGTGTTGCAACATTTCCTCATATCTGGTGTAGATGACATTGCAGAATATCGCCAAGGATAGTTCTATATCTCAGATAATACCATACACCAAGACATGCCCTTTTATAAAACTAGTGGGGTC
>CM067367.1:73296222-73456222 GCA_034401795.1 Chaetoderma sp. LZ-2023a
GAAGAAGCACTACAAACCATCAAACGATTTCTGATAGCATTGCAGTGGATCCCCTCACACTGTGGAGTCCAAAGAAATGAGGAAGCAGACAAGATGGCAAAGGTGGGTGCAGAAGAGAATCAGACGGAAAACATGGTTACCCATACAGAGATGAAGACCATCATCAAGTCACTGTATAGAACACCTCAATCAGAAGATGCCTACACTCATCTCTCGAGGCCTGAGCAAGTGACGATTTTTCGTCTCAGAACTGGACACAACAGACTAAACCAACACATGTACAGGCGGTTCCACCTTACGACATCGCCCGCTTGTCCTTGTGGAGAAGCAGAACAGACCACAGCGCACATACTGCAATGTTGCAGTACGTATCATCTGCTGAGAGAAGAGATCTGGCCTTTGTCAACCTCTTTTCTTGAAAAGCTGTATGGGCCTGTGGAAGAACTGCAGAAAACCACAGATTTCATCTTGAGAACGGTTCTCCAAGTGTGATACCAGCGATCAAAAAGAAGAAGAAGAATTAACATGATGTGTACTGGTTTACGTGAAGGCGGAACGAGCGATTTCTGAAGAATTCCCACGTCACCATCTTATGTAGTTCCAAGATGCTGTATTTGTAGATGCTGCTTTATGTATGCGGGCCTTCTACTACAGTTTAACTTACCAATTGAGTGTTAGAAACGAAAACTATCTTTGGCCGAAAGTGGCACCGATTCCTACCGATCGTTATATACAGCTGTCCAATGGGCGCAGATGTCTAGCTTCCTGTAGGTTGCTTTGAAAGAGCATCTACCTCCACCGACAGCATGCATACATGCTACATCGCAACGCCTCTGAATTTGGTGAAAATCCGGCTACCTTCCTCCTCAACCACATAAAACATCACCTGAACAATGGCTACATTTCAGAGAAACAAGTTTGATTACGACATATCATTTAAGGTGGGGATAGAGAGGGGAATATCCATCGCAAGTGTCCTTCCCGTGAGGGCGGGGCAGATGCCAAGATCTTTTCCAGACACCCCGATGAGTTGGATGGAGATGCGAGTCTCGTCAGTCACTGCTTCCTACAGATCTAACTTTTGACATGTCATTAGGATCCACTGTGCCCAGATATGCACTGTGGGTCGGTAAATAAACTTATCAAACTCACATCTATAACTCTATGTTTTCCCGGTACTTTCCTTCGTTGCCGGAGTTATCTAGCTAACAAGTATCCGAGGATATGGGTGAGATGTATGTAAACCAGCACTTTAACCATCACCGCTCAGAAACTTCTGATAGTTTCCCAGACTCAGATCAGATCAAGGTGCTGATGGGACGTCCAAACAATTAAAAGCCATGCGTCTAGTGGATCGTGGAAAGAGATAATAACTTGATATATACGAGGCCTTATAGGTATTTGGCCAGTTGTACACAACCTTGCCGGAGTGCGGGGCTACAGTATCGCAACAACAGGAAAAGAGGCGTACGCTATAGGTCTCCTAATGAAGAGATTATCCCAAACCACATTAACCTACCCTATTGAGCAAAACAGTAAGGTTTACTCGGTAACATGCCGGGCTCAAACAGTTAGAGCATGGTCAGCGACCTCAGTGTAAAATAGGTGATGGTAGGAATAAGTGATGCAGATATAAATGTGACTGTTTAGTTTTTCTATAATTAAACAAAACATATCAACGGAATGGCTATCTGCCGTATAAAACTAACCAATGCAATGAACAATGAAAATGCATATATGAATTAATGAGGTAGTATGTATGAGTTTGAAAGACCTAAACGGTGCAGTTAGTTAAAGCACCTACAGTAAATAAGGGTAATATGAACAGTAATAAATAAATTATAAATTGCGGTCCTGAGACCGGGAAGGCACCTATTAGTCATCAGTGTCATATACGGAAATAATAATTAGATGCACATATGCATAATAACATGAGTACCTAACCGTCGTTGATACGGAACAGGCTACTATGTTACTGAAATTGAGGTGCTAACATATTCATAGCGTGAGTTGACCCGATCTCTGGAGCCGGAGAGATTTCCACAGACGATTTCCGCAGCTGGTCTCCGTGTTGGTTCCACAAGCTGACTCCTCCTGGCAGGGTAGATATGGTGCATACTCATGACAGTGAAACAGAGCAGTGAAATGACATCTATAAGATAGTCTCTATAACTAAATCATAATTTATGCGGAAGTGAGAAGGTTCTCCATCCTGCGACGGAAGTGGTACAGTTAAAGGTTGCCCATCAACAGAGAGGGCAGTATAATAATGTAAAGCAGATACATAACTTGGCACACAGTGCGGGATGCATCGCATAGCTCTTGCGGCACACCTAGGAAAGTCCAGCCGGCTGTGGTCAAAACACACACGACATGGAGTGCGGAATTTAGTGATCACTTTTCATCGTCGTTGGCAGATCCGGCGAGTCGTCCACCAAGAAACACCGTAGCTCTATATCACATAGGATTACATTCCGTGCCCGTACGGCCCCTCCCGCACAGGTTCAGTCCATGCTACAGCTACAAGAAAGCCATTGCAACTTAAATCTATCCGAGCCCGTAAATCGAAGCCTTGGCATCGCCACATTGAACTTAATACATCTTGAAACAAAATTGACATGCGTGCACCTGCTGCTTCACACATCAGCTTACAAAACTCATGGGCACATATTTAAACTTCAATGTTAAAGGCAAGTCATTTGATAATGACCACGATATGTCAGCTGCTCGAAAACCAAGAGGATATGGAGAGAGAGAGAGAGAGAGAGAGAGAGAGAGAGAGAGAGAGAGCTGCGCGTTGGAAAAACTACCCGTAACCATATTTGTCTGCCAATACCAGCTGGGAGTTGCAGAATTCAATGCTTTGCCGTTCAGGCTCAGTCTATGCGCCAAAGCGCAACGATACCAAGGCAGACTCAGTGTACTGAGATATCCGAGCCCAACTCTCGGAGATCATCACCAAACAACCGCGAGCACACAATACTATCCCTGCAGGAGACTTTTCTTGTGATCTAACCATGAATGGACCCTCTGGGAGAAAGAGAATGCTAGAAGAATTCATTGTGAGAATCACTTCTTTTACTCCCTGCAGGACCCATCTTCGAACAGACAAACGGCGTAGGCATACTTACAATGACTACTTCATGCATACAGATGCACTGCAAGATTCGACTAGTCAACCATTAATCTCTGTGAACTGCACACAAGGAGTTCAGATCATAACTTAATTGATGTCGGACTATGTCTTTGTATGTCTTTACGATTTAATAATGATGATTTTTTTTGTATATTTTTAAAAACTAATATGACTGGCCGCTGTTGCTGCAGCAGCTTATGCGTATAGCTTTCATGATATTCATGGTCAGACAGTTAAGGGATTGATTGATCAAAACAGTGTGAATCGTGGGCGGGGCATAGCTAAAACTCAAAGCCCGCTTGGAGCTATTTGACATAACAGTAGATCTTCTAGATTAACAAAATTCCCGTCAGATAGATTTAATTCAGTTTCGGATATTTCCTGCAGGCTCAGAGACATGAAATACATTAGTAGTTATATTCACAGGGTGTTATGCTTTTCTCCATGTGGGGTCCCCTTTTTATTCTGTAGCAATTTCTTGCTATTACATACACAGAGCGGTCGGTAGTCATGTCAATGTGACTTATTATGTAGTAATTGCACGTTATTCATGTAGTGTCTCACCTGGAAGTGCTACTAGATATAAGTAGCTTTAGATACAAAGAGTGGCCGGTAGTTATGTCGTACTAGCTATTATGTAGTAATCTCACAATATTCGTGTAGTGGTTCATCCGGAAGTGCAACTGCATAAATAGTAGGTATTACATACACAGAGGGGCCACTGCTCATGTATTCGCTGCTTATTAAATATAAATGACAGTATTTCCTCTATATTAGGTTCATTGTCAACGATACTAAATACTTCTGCTCACACGTTCACTGCGTTTGAGGTAATAAAGTGGGATTCTCTGCTCTCCCATTCTCTCCCCACCACACCCTCCCTCCTGCAATTTGCCATACGGTAGTCTCCAGAAATCATGTACTCCTGGCACTGGCCCCCCTTGCACCAACTACCCAGACCATGTCGGAACACATGTTGCAGGCCGGAGGGTGGGTGTAGTAGGGCGTGTGCCCCTAACACTGTTATATGGGCTCTAGACATAGCTCGGAACGAGTACCTAGGGATAGCTAGCTGTAGTTAAGGATAGCTATGCCTTTAAAACGTTAAATCAGGCAGGGACACATGAATTAGTAATTAATTAATTAGCAGTGATGCAGAGTTCTACCGGCTAGGCATATGTTAGTGGTTAGATTTTAATAGCATCAAGTTGTTTGTCATTTGTAGAATACTTCGCTGGGAAAATTAATGCCTAGCGTGACTATCATTGCGGCATGCTAGAATTAAAGGAAGGGAGGGGTGCTATGTTGCTTATTGAGACAACAGTTCAACTATCAGTGCTTCTATTAAAAAAAAGTAATGAACCATACTTCGTTGGCTCACGGGCTTTTATTAGGACAATGTAGAATATACGTTTTCATCTTTTCTTCGATGACTATCAGTTGATCACGTAGTCAGGATTTGTGTTACATACTAAACTATATTTCACACATATGTTAAATCCTATCTAAGGGGTGGTGAATAGGAAAAGGCAAGAGATAAAATACATAAGGCAAATTTGTGGCAGTTTACACGAAAACTTGATTACACAAATTCATTTTAGAAGATTACACGACACATAATTTAAAGGTGCCTGTTTGAGTAGAAACAAATGACTTAATTAATTAATTAATATTAATATTATATAATTAATTAATACATACTTACGTTGCCCACATTTATACACATTACTATGCGTGCGTGCCATATATGCACAATAATAGTCCGCACTCAGTAAAATATTATTCTACTTCAGAAGCAAAAGTCTTACTTCTGTATAAGGCAAGTGTTCTGAGAAGGTGTTGCACGCACATGCATGTGTCACTTATTGCGAAATAAAAAACAAAACACATGTAATCAATATACAGTATACCTCATAGATAACTTACCATATTACAAAAAGCTAGACAAATTTGTTGTCGATGTACACAATTTTCTGTTGAATGTTGTGAACATAATTGGATTCCAAGACATTGTTACTGTAGACAGCAAAGTCTTCCTACCCAATTATGTTCAAACTATTCAACAGAACACTTTATTTTGCTTTTAAGAAATATAATCCTTTATTTTGTGCTTTACTGTACCTGTTAGTTAATGTATGCAGATTATATTTTATAACACTTAAACTTCCATTATCTCAAGTAATAGAAAAAACATGTGGCTGTAGGCCGTTAATTACTATGCCAACAAGCAGTCACTCAAATTATATTAAAAATATTCGTTATAATCTCTTGTAATAAGTTCTACTCATTGGATGTCACGACGTACAGCTATGTCGTCTAGTCCATCGACAGTACTCTTAATGGCTTCTTCTGAAGATGTGATTGCTAATTTGTGGGAGAACTGAGTCTTTCTAGCAACCTGCTTCTTTTTAATTTTACAGAAGTAACAATGATCCGGAAAAAGAATATGTGATGCTGTAGTTTCAGATGCTGATCGTAATTACTTTGGATTTCACTGGTTCCCAGCATCTGCAGATTTTCGTTTCAGCCGTGAGATGATATTTTCGAATCTTTTATAGCATAGTTCCATATGGATACCATATAGTCCAGGGCCAACGCGATCAGAAATAATGGCAGGTTTGTCCCTTGCGTTCATTGGGGCCACCCAAATCAAATCGAATGTGTTTGGCTTCAAGTGAGTGAACATTTGGTGAAAGTACTGTTTGTTCACTGTAGTCATGGTTTCGTGACTCCTGATGGGAAACACATCGCAAGGTCATCATGTCGTCTGGAAAAGAAATACACATAAAATGGGTTAATATATAGGTTAACCTCATCAGTATCGTACATATCTAGATAGGTGCCACAAGAAAAGATACTTAATGGGAAAGTTTTTTTAAATGTTGCATTTATATTATCTGTATTAACATTATTATAACACATTATTGCAAACTGTAAAGAAAGAATACATGTTACGTCTGACAATGCTTTTGGATAAGGTTGATTTGATAATCAACATTATATATTTACACATGAAATGATATTAAATGGCAGAGCTTGAAGATTCACACACATTAACGAATTATCAGATCCATACACATTAATAATTGCAGTCGGATCTATGATTATTCCTCAATTTAAGCTATTCATTTTAGTAAGCTTTACTTTGATATGCAGCATGCTATGGTTTAGTCAGCAATTGTCTAGTTCGTGTCACGAATATAAATACGACCATTGGCTACTGTGAAAATGCCCTCTATTTTCCAAAGTCAGACAACGATGCACGTTTACCTGAATTTGTATTTATATATATGATAAGGATGCGAAAAAACAATGCGAAAAAACAATGTCCCATTAATGGCTCTTTTGGCTGGCACCTCGTTAATCTGAAGCCGGTCTATCTGGCTGTACCCCTGACACCGAATACAGACTTAGTTATGATTTAGCTTACCAAGACAGGTTATCTACACTCCATCAGGGGTCGCGTGACTCCTCCCTAAGTCGCCGACCGAATCAGGGTCTTTGTTTACGTTAGCTGAGCAAGTCATCAGCTGGCGAGACAGTCTTTAGTGTGCATCGTCCATATTCCATATTTCCGGGATATCTTGGTAAATGTGGGACTGAAGATAGTTTCTGAATTCGGAAGAAAGGAAGATTTCAACGGTATGAACATACTATTAATCAGCCTTGAATTAAAGGTGCATATTCACAGCAGTTAAAATTATATAGTTTCAGAGGCTTAAATTATGTGCATATATGTAATGAAACGAAATAAATCTAGCATATGATGAGTACATTATGTATACATTAATATACATTTTTTAAGTTGTCAAAGTGAATTAGAGGCACGAGTCCTTAAATCAAATTTACAACTAAACCCACACAAATTATTTATATGAAATGAAATTGTCATATGTTAAGATTTATTTTGTTTCATTACATTGCGGTACAGTATTTAAGCCTCTACAATTATATAATTTCAACAATTTTATTTTTAGGCATTTTGGTGTGAATATGCACCTTTAAACATATTAATCATTATTTTTCCTTTATGACCATTTAGAAAAGACTATTCAATCCGAAAGCTTAGCGTAGTCAGCTCGGATACGTGGCACAGAATATACCCATAGCACGTTTCTGACCAGCAGGCATGGACTCTCATCTTAGATGTATGTCAAGTCCGGTAAGTGGATAACAATAGCACTCTACTGCGTTTTATTATCCCTTAGTGCATGCGTACCATGAGCACCCGAATGACGGAAATGGGCATGCCCTATGACAGCCAGCGGGACGTCTCATGGACCAGGGCTATGTACAAAGAAAGCTTCAGGCCCATGCAATCTAACTACGCATTCGAATAATTGGTGGTAAACAAACAGATCAAGCAGTTTAATGAAAACATCGAAACTCTCCTGGGTATTTTACTTGACAATACAATTAATACGAGTGCACATTTGATGAACCCAACCTATCGCCCAATCATATGACGTCATAACCAACTACAATCACGGGGAGGCTGATGTCATAATCAATACGTTATGAATAACGTAATTATGTCAATAATAACTGCTTTATTATCTTCCTATTTATTAAGATTCTGTTGATTATTTTGAAACTCATTCGACTGGGTGCTGCATCAAGTCAAATTAGTTTCAAAAGATTCAGCAACTTACTTGCATAGATTTGTGGAAATTCAGATTCAGGTAGTTCGGCACGATTGATCCCAATACTCACACATCCTGGGTGGATCTGAGCTAGAGATGGGCGGGGCATAGCCACATCTGGATTCATCCATTAAAGTTTATCAGTGAATCACATCTACCTCTCTTGGTCTTTCAAGTCCAATTACTAGTGTATCTGGAATCATTCACTGCGCATTCAACCCTCTTTTGGAGGAATTTTTGACAATTTCTTATGTTCGGCACAGGTTTCCTTACTGTCACCATGAAGAGATTTAACCATTTCTCTCAATATCTCAAACACAGATTAATATATCAACTTGCCAATGTAAGGAAACGAATGTGAATGAGCATGCCATATCGATAAAGGAACTTGGTCTGCACGCACTATTGAGTCACTGTCTAATTGTAAGACAAATGTTGTATAGTTACATATATTTTGTACCTGAACAACAATCCAAAGAAAAGAAAAATGCGGTCCATTATATATCGTAAAGGTGATGAAATGACAACTCTTCTAAGAATGGTGCACAAATTGCCATTTGTTCCAAACTTGATATTTCCAATTTCAATGGCAATTACGAGTCTGGCAAACTTCTATAATATCTGGTTCGGTTGACTTGGCAGAATATCGCCAATGATCAGTCTATATCACAGATGATACCCTAAACCAGGACGTATCCCTTTTACAAAACCAAAGTGGCATGAGGACACGGAGAGGTCAACGTCATGAGGTTGCATAACATGATGTAGTAATAAGTGCCCATGTATGAGTACTGCATTCCACAGCAGTAATCGGAGACACACCATACAGCTGCAATCGGCCCTTAGTCGCTTTTGAGCAATGTGTCCTCAGCGAGACATCTTTAGCTTCCTCAGATCTATTCTTGATCTGGGTGCACCGAGTCATGCTTTCCTGAGGTCAAATCGCAGCATGCCTAACATATTTATGCATTGATGTCCTCTCCTGGCATTATATGTGCTGGCTTCCAGTAAGATGAATTTCAAGACACTCTGTGTTGATGTGTGTTCTGGCAACCATTCTACATGGCCAACCATCGACGATCTTTGCTGCGCGACGTTTACAAACAGCAGCGATGTATTACATGTTTTATATAGTTGGAAATGGTGCTGTTTGGTCATCGATGTCCAGTCATGGTATGGAGCTGATTGCGCTGGCAGACATCAAGTTTGCCTAGAGCTGCATTTGGAGCTGCACAGCTGTTACAGTTATCAGTAATACAGCATCAAGGATGCAAAGGTTGCACTGAATAAATAGGTGTCTTTGATCTTCGATTCGAGAAGACTTGGAAAGCTATGTTCTCCATGGCCCAGCAATGACAGCAGCTCTGTATAGACGTGAGACCAGGGTTGTACTTGTCCACGATGTTTCGCCTCCATAAATTGGATCGTCATGTTTTTAGTTTCACACTCTCTCGATAGGTATGTGTGGGTGGATTCTGTTTTCGATTCATTCATAAAGATAATCTCACTTTTTAGTTTGGTTGTAGCTATTGGGAATAGTTCGTTAAGACATATCTTTTCCTCGTCTATGAAGTACACATCGTCGGTATGTATGATTAATGTATTCTGCGGCTGTAGTAGTGGAGACATCCTACAGCAGCAATCAGTCCTTCTTCGTTTTTGGCCACTGCGTCTTGTCTTCCGCCGAAATCATTGGCTTCCTTAGATCCATTCTTGACTTGAGTGTACCGAGTCCTGCTTTCTTGAGGTCACTTCGTAGCATGCTTAGCAGATTTATGCAATGACATCCTCTCCTGGCTTTGTATTTGCTGGCTCCAAGTAGGGCGAATTCCAGGATTCTCTGCGCGAGTGTCTCTTCTGGCATCCTTAGCACATCGCCACACATGGACAATGTTTGCTGGGCGACATTTACAGAGAGCGGTGACGTATTACACATCTTGTACAGTGTATCATAGGAAAGTATGCTGTCTGGCCATCGGTGTCCGCTGATGGTGCATAGGTGTTTGCGGTGGCAGGCATCGAGTTTGTCTAGAGCTGCATTTGGAGTTGCCCAGCTGTTACAGTTATACAGCATCAAGGATTTGTAGATCAAAGATGACCTTAATACAGAGGCTACGTTTAAACATCGTCGGTATATTCCATCTTTAGCGGCATAACCAGTATAGACACTGCCATTCCGGTAGGGGAAGTGGTGGTGGCAGTCTTGTGAACTGTCTACGAACTATGTCGATGCAGCAGCAAGGTAACAGGTGAAAATCATAAGGGTTTGACCACCATTTCCATGTCAGTAGCCGATTGATGTCGCAAACACCGCAGCATTCCTTGACTTGACTCATACTCTCAGCTTTGTCTCTGTAACTAACAATCTCACTAGTCGTAGCTAATATTCATTGCATCTAACCTAGTGTAGTGCATGTAGGATTGTTTAGTGTTTAATTGTGTCGAGGCATGTGACATGTTAATGCGAATTTTGTGGAAAGCCTGGTATGTGGATATGACAACTGACACAAGCATGCGGTATGCTCATACATGGTCTGCGCAGCTGCGTCCGCATTTAAAGCCACTTTGACATGATCCAGTGAAGTCATCGATCCCGTCTCGAGTGCAGTATAGAGTAACACTGAATAGGATCTTCTACGTGCTGCTGGGGACCACAATGGTATGCGGATTGGCTATGTGCAGATGTAGTTTGAGGTGGCTTCTCGGGCTTGGGTAGCTTGATAAGGATGCCTTGGTCTACAATTTGAGGTGTTGTATAAACGCTGAATTGATTGGGCGCATGATCGGTTTTGAAATAATATGACTTTCGTATTTGAATAGTTCTCACCACATGCCACGATGCCCTGATGCATGCCCGTTTTTCAGACCTGTTAGTGTTTTAGTATCTTCTTGTGTTTTAATTGGTATAAGTAATGGCTTGAGGTAACTTCAGAACGGGTGCGAGTGGTCATCATCGTGGTCAGTGACCTGTTCCTTGAACCATTCTCGAATTACAATGGCTTTGCTCTGGTCAGTCTCGATAAAGTGTCTTTCAGAGGTGTGCACAGTGAGAGCTGGTGTGTAGTCAGTAACTCTCAGGGCTCAGGCTTCCGAAAAATGTTTTGGCAGCCATCTCTGGCAGGTATTTCATCTGCTAGGGAATCTGCTTGTTGAATAGAACATTCTTTTAAGCATTCACTGATGTAGCGTATACTGTTATTGTTTTCTCTTCGTAGTGTGGTGCTGTCTTGACCTTGGCTACTTTGATGCATGCACAACCGTAATACATTCTACACTGCTGAGAGCTGTACTACTACAGGGTCATCAGTATACCTAGATCGGTTGTTATTTTGAGAACCTCTTTAGTAATAGTCGCTGATGATTCCATATGTTTGCATATTGCGGAAGGGCTTCGTTTGTATCAGGGCTGAGGATAATTGTAGGTTATTTGGCGACCCCCTACCTCCAAGAGCCTATTTGTATGGAATTTGGGTGCCAGAGTCCGTGGTGAGCTGTGCAGGTTGTAGGTGACTCTACACAGTTGCATGATATAGTGTCTGTACATTGCGTAGTGTTGGGCCATCTGAAGGCGGGTAATGACTAACATGTGGTCAGGAACGATAATTCTGAACTAGGCGCGTTGCTTCTGTATGGCATAGTATGTAGTCTATTTGGTTGAAGACTGTTGTGGCTTTGTGGACACCAATGTATCCTGTGATGACATGAGTATTTGAAAGCCGTACTTGTGACAAATAGGCCAACGGTACTAAGAAATGCCACCAGTGCATCTCCATTGCTGTTGTGTGTACCCGCTGTGTACGACCCCATGGTTAAGCTACGTCCCGAATTAATGTTCGCATTACTGAGTTTACACAGCTTGGATTTGAAATCTCCAAACACGAATGCTAAATGTTAATACACCAAGAAAATGATTAGAGGTTGGGAGAATTCTTGGTGTCTGGGTGATATGTAGGGCTTAGGAAGTGCGGTGAGCTCTCTCTCTCTCTCTCTCTCTCTCTCTCTCTCTCTCTCTCTCTCTCACACACACACAGCATCTCTGGAAGCTGTTGTTCAAAGGCCGAGTTGGCAATGTGACAATTGTCAGCAACAGCTCCTAGTAAATACAGTTTTAAAATAAACTGTTCCGTTATGAAGACTACCTGAAAATAATAAGATCACACATTATTTAAGGTTATTACTCCACCGCACACCTTCCTCCATACCCACGTACGAGCGATGTGCTGTGTCCGGCGGATATACATGTACCTAAGTAAACAAACAATACGAATATCTATATACATTATTATGCCAGCTGCTTGGCCGGATGTCTCAGTCCAAACATTTATTGAAAACTGTTCTGCTCCGCGGAAATATAGTGTAATGGAAGCCCGGATTTATTGCAATTTATTGAAACTTAAAAATTAAGAGTACACAATATAATATAATTGTATTCCATATTTGTGGACCCATCCTCACACAGTATCAATAACTGCCTTTACTTGCCCATTCATGTATTGACACTAGTAATTTCTCAATCATGTATTGACTCTAGTAACCAGAATGCCAGCCATATACCTACATAGAGGATATGAAGCGAGGTCCCATTGCATATCACTATTATCAAGCGAGTCGATCATTATCACATTGCACGAGGTTTAGTGAAACACAGTGTAATAGTGGAATTCAGAAAGATTCCTTTAAACTCTTTTACATATTTGACACATTTTTTTAACCATCAACAAATGGCGAGACGAGCTACTATTGTTGACACGCACTACTGGAGCTCGATCCTAAATACACCCGAGGCATAAACAAAGGTATCTTCTAGCCTATTGATGTTCACGAATGACCTATTTTAATACAACTACATGGATGACATACTGTAGTAATCTGTACTTGTCATTGTCACATGTTTGGCGTCTGGCACTCCTCTATATACACTAATGGCGACCTGTCCACCCGATTTTAATGTAGGCGTAATGCGCAAATACCAAATTTATGCTGAATTCGGTATTGGTGTGCCGGTTGGTGAACGATGAAGTGAAAGGTATTGGTGTGCCGGTTGGTGAACGATGAAGTGAAACAATAATGAATTCAATATCGTCGCACAAATTGTTAGATATCATAGGGACGAATACTAAATTCGAAATTGGCATGCCCATTCGACATTAGCGCCAATAATGAAGTCGATACCGGTGCAACCATTGGTCACCAAAGCCAGGATCAGAATACAATTCGATATCAGTGCATATGTTAACCAACAGCAAAGGGGAACTATACCGAATTCTATATTGTCGCATCATTTGGACAACAGGTCCGGCAACCAAGACCAAGTGTTAACTGTACTCCGATATGAGGCAATATCAAATTACACACAGTCATATTGTGATGCTTTTAGTCCCAGGTATTAGATACAGTTGTGACGGCTCCAAAGTTGGGAGCATATCAAAGAGAAGTGAATATTAAATTCAAGGTTTTGGGATGACATGATTTCTGGTTTGAAAAAGTCACCCAGTTAGCGCAACGTACTAGGCCCCAGTCAACGCAGTTTACTGGGCCCCAGTTAACGCAGCTTACTGGGCCAATACCAGGCTTATACCGGGCATTGGCCCAGTAAGCTGCGTCATAAGGGTAATTACCTTTCAATCGTACATATTTTATATTACTTGTGTTACATAGTGCTTTAATTCGAAGATCTTAATATATTCTGCCCGTTATCTTAGTATTGTGTCCGTCAATGTTATCCACCTATAGTATTGGTATTCACACAACTATGGAGCCGATACAACTCTATATCTGCAGCCTCGGAGCTAGAGACCCGGTGTTATATTATCTGTGGTGTGGTGTGCCAGTTTTACAAGACTTTTACATATCTTGGTAGTATATATATACTAGAAAATGTAAATCAACAACATACCGTATTCCGTCCTTACATTCTCGCCGTCGTCGTCGCTAGGACACATTTGCGGTGTCATGGAGCAAGTGGGTATAACAAATGAAAATATTCCTTATTCATTATCTAACCAATGAATATCTTTCGGTGACTAGTACACATGCGTCCATATTGTGTGTATGATAGCATGTTTTCTATTGTGATTGTGTATTTTAGGAAGTTAAAATGCATATTATTATTAAAGAATAAAGGCGTATGTGTTTTATTTTTTTGTGTCCGTGAATGGCTTCAATCCATTTGACTTCTCATTACTATTCTTCTAACTTTATGTAACACCTGAGTAAACACCTATACAGCTTAGCAATGGTACGATCAGGCAATCATACATTTCTGTAATTTGATATTGTGTCAGATGGGCGCAAATGTAGCAATTGATATTGGCGACCTGTGCCATTGACCAACGGGTGTACAGATAACAAACTCGATATAAGTCCCCTGCACCATTAAAGTGGCTTTGATTGATTGATCTATAATGTTAATATAAGGAACCATGTGCATATAACGCTTCCAATGGTTCAATACTCTCGTTTTAACACCAATTCATGGCTCAATACACTCATTTTAACATCAATTCTTATATATACGACTACTCAATATCCAAGAGGATGCAAATTGTAAATTTCAGAAATATAAAAAATGTAAACACAACTCTGACGGTCGACTTTATCTCCGTTTCGTAAAGAAACCAGAATAGTTGTTACTTAATGGCTGTCTATGATTCATCTCTATTATCTCCCTAGGAGACAAACGGCCGCGGTGTTAGGATGATTAGCTGGGAATCAGCCGGCCGAGTTCAAATCTGCAGGCCATCAGGTGGTGGAGGAGCAATTGGTGGAAACATAGGCAATCTCGCCACTCCTCGTTGACTCTCTCCACACATAAGTATAAATGGGTACCACTGTAAAACTGGGGAAGTTACAAAAAATAGGCTGAAATATACACCAGCCTAGATATGGCGTGTGTGGGACCTGGAAGCAAGGACTAGATAGACGCCAATCAAACCAATAACTTCATCTCTTGTCTTGTATAAACAAAAACAGTATTATTATGTAACTTATTTGTTTGATGGCCTGATATAATGGGTTGTGCTTTCTGTCATCCCAGGGTAAAAGGAATTTATGTTTCCAAGACTCGAGCGTTGTGGCGGTGGTGTTTTGTCTGTCGCCGGAGTTTCTAATTTTCCAATTTAAATGTTTCCCTGAATTAAGAAACTCGTCGGCTCACACGACCTTCCAGAAAAAAACAACCAAGTAAAAACAAAAAATGTGTAACGGAGTTGGAATTCGTGTTAAAAAAATTAGTATGCAGTAATAATACACGAGAACTAGTATATTACAAAAAAATCTCGAACGTTTTGTCTCTTTAACCAGTGGGCCACAAGCCCCCCCCCCTCAACCCCCCCACCCCCGACACCCTCACCCTCGAATTTGATATTGCTCTCATGTGCCATTGATTACCGGGCACACTGGTATCGAATTAAACATCGGTCCTCTGCGCAGTTGATCGATGGGTGCGCCAATAAAAAAAGTCCATTATTGGCCCCTACGTCATTGATCAGCATGCGTCTGATATTGATTTTGATATTGGTCTACGTGACATTAGCCAATAATGCAAACCTGATATTGCCGCATTGCGTATATCAGACATGTTACCAGTGTTTAAACTGCTCTTCTAGCCCACACCAGCCTAGCTGGGGGACGCATACATGTATGAGTGCTTAGAAAACATTAGTCCAGGAACCGTGTTTCGAAACCTTGAGACAGCATAATGTTTCAGAAATAAGTTTTAAGGAAACTGTGTCGCAGACTAAATTTTCAGCATACGCATTGCTTTGTACACATCGTTGTGGAAATCGTTGTTGAATGTTTGTAGCAAACACCAACACTTTGCCACAACTTCTTAATAAGTACGTGCGTGCGCGGCCTACCTGATTTCTTTAGAGATTGGGCGTGAACGGCGGGATGCGATCAGTCACTAAAGTATAGGACGTCATAATCAAAATACCTCACTTATTAGCGGGCTATCAAATGATGCAGGTTCGTCACGAAAGTGGCAAATATTCGGCAGTAAATGTCTGAATTAGCATTTTAATAGACATTCTGTTGACGATTGTGAAATTAATTTGAATGAGAATCTATCTAGTTTCTAAATATTCAACAGCTTACCTGCATAGCTACCGTGAAACTGAGATTCTATGAATTCGGGCTTCAACGTCTAAACAGATTCAATTATACGTGCAAAGTAGGCAGCGCTCAGCTAGAACTGGGAGTGGGGTTGGGATTGGGAGGGGTGGGGGTGGGCAAGGCTAGAAGAGGATCTCGCTATTGAAGTTTCGGACACAAAGTTGCAAATGTTATATATTGCTCAACTTTCTAAAACTCTGAAACGAAGTTTCCAAAATGCAATGTGTTGGAAACATTTTAAAATAATTTTTCAGAAATATATTGGTGTATGGACGGACATTATTTTATTTTTTAAATCTCCCGAAATGTTTGTAATACACTGTTTCTGGAACAATATGTCTGGCATTCTGGCGTGCATCTGATCCAGATATAAGAATAGTTAGGCTTACAGATATATGTTATCACGACGAGGTCTACGTAGATCTAAAGCCGTATGCAGATGACAGTATTATACAAGGTAACAGGTATTCCACGCTTAACACCGGTTGAAACATAACAATGTTTAACACCATTGGAGAAAACACCGGATGCGACATATTCTATTTTGAAACCTTATGGGATGCATAATTTTCAGTCAGGCCAATGGCACCACCTTTCACTCTTTCATTATTCTGTTCAGGTGCTTGGTCGAGAGGCATGCTTGAGAACTTTCGCTTACCCTTCGTGAACACCCAATTAGCCTCAAACTCATTTCGTAATTCTTGTGGGAGAGCCTTCATATCTGGCATAATGTGTGTGGTAAAGCACAAAAGACAATGATGCTAGTGCTTCAAGCACTTGTATATATAGGGCAAAGTTTCTTTCTCTGTGCGATCGAACAAAAACTAGCACCAACAGTTCAAGATGCAAGACTGTATCCCAGAACTCAAAGGTTGGGCTGTTACGTATCATTTCAACTTACAGTCCTCAAAAGACACATCTTCTGGATTGCACATTGTGTTGAAGGCATCATGTTGTAATTTTGCAAGAGCCATGACAGTTACTTGATGCGCATGCCATGTCCTAGTGAGGTGCGCCACCTTAAGGAAGGAGTCTGCAGTTCTGGCAGTGGCAACACCAGCTTCACTCAGTGCTACACACCAAGAGGTCTGCTACTACCCTCCACAATGCCATATCTGTGTGTAGACCACCCATTACGACTATATATCTAGATTCACCTATGGTGTGTGGCCAATTCCACTGTGCATGTTTCGTTTTTGGATGACAAGTTTAACCATTTCCATCCCATGTTTAACCGTGGTCATCGTAGCTGCTTTCTCGAGGCAACCGCACATTTACCGCAGGTGGATCTGGGTTATCTGGTTGACTATCAGCATGATGAGCAGTCCATGCAATCAAGCCATCTTTCTCAAGTTTGTGTTTATCTAGCAGTGACAGTCTCTGTCCTAACCAGTGGTTCTCTTGTTCAACTGCTGTATTTAACATGTCAGGGGTATCATCTACAACATGTGCCTCTGGAACAGTTACAAGTGTGGTGTTCATGCTACAGCTGGAACTATGCGGTAGCTGTCCGGGAGGGAAGGGTTTTTGGTGCTCACTGGAGGTGGAACTGTGATGGGTGGTCTAGATATTCCAGGATTAGACTGTGTAGGGAGCGGGAACAAGCTAATACTAGTTCCATGAAAATACCCTTCAGCTGTTTGTGATGTGGGATTGTGGTCTGCATTATCAAGGGCTCCTGCTATATACACACCCTCGCGGATTTGTGCAGGACATACTAAGTCGTCATCATTAAACCGTTGACAAACTGCATTTGTGAGCAAGGCTTCCCGTTCTAATGCACGCTCATAACTCACACTGACACCAAGTTCATGAAGTTGATTCACAATTTTTTTACTTCGGGTTTGCGTGTGTACATTCAGAGCTATATATAATGACAATGTGGGCTCTTTATCCTTGCGATGACGTGGCCTGTCTGCTCCCTTAGCCTTTTGCTTAGAGTTGAACCTGATTAGTTGGCTTATAGCCAAACATGCTTGCGAATTACCAGCAGTCTGCTCTGTGATATTTGACCCATACAGCAGCATCGAAACCAGGACTTTGAGGGAATTCGCCAATGAACTCTCTTGACAATCTGTAGTAAAACTACCTGAGAATTTGGACAATTCTGTCTTAAACATTTCCTTCCGTGTGATTTTAGCTACATGTGCCGCTGACAGGGCATCTTTATCGAAATTACGCATTTCAAGTGTTTCTTTCAGCAGCAATTGGAGACCTTCGTTATGGACTAGAAGTGTGTTCTTGCAATCTGTGTGTTCCTGGCAGTCATTGGGAGAGTGCAACCTAAGCCTGTTCTTTAACCGGGTTTTGTTTATTGATTTTTGAAGCCCTAATGATGTAAGCCGATTTCCATACATTTTATGCAAGCCTGCTAATCTGAATATAAAAACATCGTCTTCCAAACTGGTTTCAATGAGTGATATCAGTTCTGCAAATACCCTCGACTCGGCCATTTTCTGCTCAGTAAGCGTTAATGGGGCTGCTTGGACTCTTTGTATACTTCTGTAGCGATTTCTAAGCATATTCATACAATGCTTGTGATATTTTGCATCAATGGCAACCAAATCACCACCTGCAAGCGTGGCTAACAGATCTGTGTCTTGCATTTCCGTTGCCTGTTCTCTAAGCGAGGTGTCCAGTTCTAATGTACCGCACATATGAAGTACCCCTTCTGTTTGCTTACAGAAGCTACACCTATCTGAGTGTTTAGACTCATCAGAGGGGGTGGTGCGTTTTGATTTTCTTTGTACGATATCATCCCCACACTGTTCAATATTTCTCTTTTTGTCATGTTTTTCTTGAGCTCGCTGAAGTTTTGAACTAGCAAATATAAGCTGACAATTAAGGTGCCACTTTGCCTTGTTGGCATGGAGGCCAGTTGCATTAACACTTTCAGGAAAACATACATCAACAGGCATTAAATGTAACTTTCTGAAACCTTCTACGTTTTTCATAAAACCCTCATATGATTGTAGACCTGTGCCGTCTTGTCTGGATGCGGGACATTTTGATATGTCATCGTCCGTTCCACATATTATGCAATTTGTCCAGTCCATTCTCTCGGGAAGGTATAATATACAAGGTTCAAACAGTCTATTGCATTGCTAGCGCAGCATTTAGTCACCAGCAACTAACAGGCGAAAATTATCATTTATTTATACAACTGTATAAGACACGAACGCAGACGACAATGAGAGAATTGTAATCTAAGCGATAACGCATTTTCATTTTAAATTGAATAACCGTTTCTAAAATTTCCCCCGGGCCGTGCATTATTAAAAAAATCAAATGAATACCGATACTATTGTATGCTTATACATCTCGCAATTGATGTTTCAATTAAATTGCGTAAATTGTGTGCTTTAATCTGATTCCATGGCAATCTTAAACGTGTCTCTAGATCGTACTTATGTGGAATGACTGCATGAATGTTTTGCTATTTATTTTAATTGCGTGTTTAAATGTGTTCACTCTATTGGAATTGCACAGCCGTTATGAAGTTAATTGTGTTATGCTGTGCGCTACACTGTGGGTTTTTTTCAGACACCTTTTCTTTTCAAACCATAGATAGCTATGCATATCAATAAACACATTTTTAAATTTTATATTGTCCCAATGTACATCTGTACCGAGTTCTAATGGTTATGTTACAGCATATCGCGACCATTCCTTGAAAAAATCTGTAACCTCCACACAGTTTGACCTTTGACCTTGACTGTATTGTAACCTTGACTTTCAATATTTGGCAACTACCTTTAATTTGTTTATATTATACTAAAATGCTATACTATGCCAAAATGATGCTTTATTACGTCATCTCACAGCCATTCCCCGGTAAAAGATTTAAAAAAATTCCACATAATTTTTGGTTTGACATTTACCCCCAGCATGGCTTTGACCTTTAACACTTGGCATCCCTCTCTAATAGTGTTTCTTATTATCCTAAATGACTTCTGTGCCATGATTGGTGTGTTTTGTTACATAATATCACAGTCATTCCCTTGGAAAATATGAAAAACTCATAATTTGACCGTTGGCCTTGCCCTCAACGTGACCTTGACCATAACATTCAGCAGCCCCCCCCCCCCTACCTAAAATGTTCCGTATTAACCTAAACTACATCTGTGCCAAATTTGGGGTGATGAGTCATTGGTCAATAAAAGAAAAGGCTTCTTTCGCTGTTTAATCTGGGAATACAATTAGATTGAATCTCTCCTGATAACGCAGGTTACCGGGCCGGTACTGGGCCAATATCGGCCACAGTAACGCGCCTTATCGGGATCTCGTGCGTCGGTTAAAGCGGAAAGGAAGAGGAGATCGTGGTGTCCAGTTGTTGAAAACAATTTGAAGACGATGGTACGTTTAGTTGTAACTCTCCACTAGCATACGCTCATCTGTCACTCATTTTGTCAGTTGCTCTGTCTAATACTTTCTCAGATTTCTAACTATTTTGGAAATATAGGGATATCTCATTTGCTTCTTTTTGGTTGTACACATTTAATAATCGCTCTTCAGCCCGGGGTAAATGTCTTCTTCTAACGATATTTATGACATACATATCGGGCTATAGGAACGCACTTTGACCTGAACTGGTGGCGGAGTGCGGCTAAACCATCGGTGGAGCCAAAATCTATGTGTTATGTGGGTAGCTATGTGGATACACTATGGAAGATGAACGCCCTGGTTGGGGCGATGGCCCAGCCCGCCCTTTTCCTAAGCCTATGTATAGTAGTAGTCTATTGATTAGCGGGCCAGCGCTTACTGAAATACTGGTTGTATTGTATTGCGGTGGGTTGTGAGTTCATGAAGTTTAATCCACACCGAGATTCCGATGAATTCCAAATATTTCCCTATGCTATATGGTTAATCCGCCACCGTGAATGCAATAGCTCTAATACAAACTGTTCTTATATTGTCAGCTATGTTGCCGTAGTCGTTTGTTTAATCACACTGATGCTGCAGCCATTATTCATAATTGAGAAATTGAAGTAGGCCTATACAACCAGCCAGTCACTTGGACCTATAGTATTTGCATAGACGCCGAGTCTATTGAGAAATACGCCAGCTTTTAGTTCTATGTTGGGCTTACAAGATTCTGATACCTCTCGTAGGCGCAGCAGCGACCAAAACAGCCATTACAAATTACCCTTACTATACACACAGTGTATTGGAATCAACATCAAGAGAACATGGTAGGCAACTCATTCACCTGTGCTAGGCATGGCCTATAGGGTCATGATAATGATGGCAAGGTTCAAATGAAGGGTGTTAGAAATTTATTTTAAAATTGTAATGAAATATTCCTCTGTACGCCTAGTCTTCCACCACACGCATATGTGCAACTAATACGTTGAAATCGACGATCATCAACTTAAACAATGCTCTACGTTCAATTTACATATATAATTAATCTTTGATTAATTTACACTCTGAACGAAAAAGGCAATTATGATTGGATTCGTTCCGCGCAACAGGCTTGATTTATGGCACATTTATTTTGCTTAGTAAGAGAATGGATCTTTATAGTTTATCCATCCATTATAGAACGTCAACATCAACCACGTGACATGTAGGATGATGCCATAATCAGTGACTTAGATACGTATATCACAAACGCATAAGTGAAGAGTGTTGTTGTAGGAATTGCATGTCTTTATTATAAACAGTATGTTGAATATTGTGAAACTAATCTGAATGGGCGTTGTTATAGTAACAGCGCCCAGTCAAATTAGTTTAAAAATATTCGCCAGGTTACCTGTATAGTTTTCTGAAAATTGATAGTCATGGCGTTCGGGGATCGATCGATACCAGCACGAGCGAAGCTTGGGTGGAGCTTAACTAGGGATGGGCGTGGCACAGATACAACTGGAACGGTCCATTAGGGAGGTGTTTATCATTGAGATGTGGGTGCCTTATAAGACAGTGCGGTTATGAAATTTTGAAAATAATTAAAAAGCTTATTCATTGCAGCACACAATAAACTAAAGGAATACGTCTTATAAGAGAGTATTAAATGAGAGATTGTAGACCATCACCATTCGTTCTTGTCTCATTTATAACACATTTTTGATATATTGCTGGATTCTCTCAGATTTGTTATGATCTAGAACTATGCTACGGAATTCTGCTGAATGGCAGCTACCATTCCTGTGATTAAATATTATGCTAACAGGATAGCTAATTTCCCGGGAAATCAATAGAACGGACATTTGCTCTGATCCCGATCTCTGAGGTAGGCCGGTGATTTGGAGGCAACCAAATAGTGGCGAATTCAATGATTTCTTCCACTTATGGGTGCGAGGATTATTATGATGATTCTGATGGTGGAAAAAAATGGCAGTGATTGCAATGCTAATAGAGGCACCCTTGGTGATACTAATTCACCTTTCCCGAGTATCCACCCATCATATGACGGCATACTGAACTGTGTGATGTGTACAATGACATCATAATGAATGAAGTCATGCATGACGTCGATAAGTATGTCACGAACGCATATTTGAAGACGGTCTGTGTGTTGTTGTACAAATTGTTTGCTTTTACTATTTAATCAATATTCTGTTGAATACTTTGAAACTAATTTTAATGGGCGATGTTGCTGCCACAGGCAGCAACAGCACCCAGTCAAATTAGTTACAAAATATTCAACATATTCCATTTATAGTTTCTAGGAAATTAATAGTTAGGACATTTGGGGATCGTCAATCCCAACATGGCGAGGTGTGGGTGGCGCTTAGCTAGTGATGGGCGGGGCATGGCTAACATGGAAAGGTTCATTGTGGCAGTGAAGTTGGTGATGCTGTGATGTTCTTGGGCCCAGGGAGAGAGATGAATTTAGATAATGAGTCAACATTAGAATGCTCGTATGCTACCTCACCTACGCACACAATCAAACGCAGGTTCGTGCACGAGCAAGCGCATACACATACGCACGCGCGCATGCACGCACGCACGCACACACGCACGCACGCACGCACGCACGCACGCACGCACGCACATAAAATCAATTCAACAGTGCGAACAAAGTGAGCGGAACTTAGCTAGAAATGGGGTTGCATCGCTATAATCGAGGTATCAAGGTTTAGCTATGCCACGCTCATCTTTAACTAAGTTCGATCCATACTTCGCCCGTCGGAGGATCGAGCGATCCCTGTACTCCCTGACTATCCATTTCCAGAATACTATACAGATAAGCTGCTGACTATTTTGAAACTAATTTAACTGCGTGGTGTGGCTGCTTATGGCAGCAGCAGCGCCCAGTCAAATTAATTTCAAAATATTCAACACTCTGAATATTAAATTCGTACATTTTGTAGGCTAACGCTTATAGTCTGCAAGCAATTAAGCGATCGTGACGAACTTAGGTACACCATTCATGCCGCATATGAAGCCAGACTGTACGTCACGTTGTTGATTATGACGTGATATGATTGACTGAGAATCTGGAATCCTCCATTGGATCCCTATTCGTCGTTCTGTATAATGCAGATGGTATTTACTGCACGCTAGCGTAAATATCATGATTACCACCCCCCCCCCCCCCCCTGGCAATCCACTTGAATCTGCACATAATTGATGATTTTCTGTTAAATGCTAATACCCGGTGAGGGGGGTGGTGAAAATCGACGATTATATTAACCCTTCCATGGCGAAGCCTGTGAAAAAATTGCTTCTGCACTTGACTTGGGGATTATCAATTTGTAGGCCAAGAGAACACTAGTTTTTATAATTTACCACTTCAATGACTGGCTCTGTCACCGTGCCTGCCATTCCATTGGTACATTTTCAAAAATGATATTATCTGGCCTACAAATGGACATTCAATACGAAGATATTTTGAGATTCTTGACTATATTTATTAATTAAAGGTTTAATGCCAAACACGTGCCATTGATGTTTTTGGAAGACGGCGCATTAGGACCAATCGCAATGAAGAATGGAGGGTCCTACCTGTCACTCAATAGTCTAACGTCGCAATCAAATACATTAGCTGACATAAAAATCAAAATGGCGTATCTCCGTCACAAACATCGCGACGTCCGTCACTAAAGTAAACAAATTGTATGTCTCTGTTGAATTTTCATTTTGATAAACATTATGTTGAATAATCTGAAACTGATCTGACTGGGAATGAGCTTTTACTCCCATATGCTAAATTTCTTAAACAATATGTAATCGCTTACACGCATAGATATTTAGATTATGGGAATTCCGGTTTCAAAGTGTCAAATCAATGCCAGACACGCTTACAAAGTGAGCGGAGCTTAGCTAGAAATGGGCACGGCATAGATAGAAATGGATATCTTTAGTGTATGGCTCTTAAGTTAACATAGTCATTAATCTGCCAAATTGTCCTCTTCAGGGCAATGCACAATGCCACTGCCGATTCCTTCTAATTACCCTGTTTTCCTCAGATGTAAGAATTTTCAATCAATGGCACAGTGGCATATATCATGCTGTCATCGCGGTGACCGAGGCGTGACCGTACCACGTTCACGACAAATCAAATCTTCCTTTATTTCGATGCTAACGATAGGTATCTATTGACTCTGGTAGTGTGTCTCCCGCTGTTATGCGGCATGCTACTAATGCAAACCTAGCTCTCATATACAGAGACGACATTCTACTTGAATATATGTTATTACATTTGCTAACTGAACCAGGCCGAAATCTATTTGCAATATAGTCTGACTCAAAGTTATTACTGATGTGTAGGGAGAGCGAGGGAAACAAGAAACATACCGAGAGAAACAGAGAGAGAGAGAGAGAGAGAGAGAGAGAGAGGGGGCGAGAGAGAGGAAGTGAGGGCGAGAGGAGAGATGAGGGAGCGCCGGAGGGTTGGGGCCAAAGAGATGAGGGGTGAGAGAGTGAGAGCGAGAGGGTGGGAGTGAAGATGGGATACCTGGAAAGGGAAATGGAGGGCGAAGGAGCGAAAGAGAGAGCGGGATACGGGGTGGGGGAGCGAGAGAAAGCGAGAGGGAGCTGAGGTCTGAGCGAGCGAGCACGAGAGAGAGAGAGAGAAAGAGAGAGCGAGAGAGAGAGAGAGAGCGAGAGAGAGAGAGAGAAAGAGAGAGAGCAAGAGAGTGAGAGGGATAGCGAGAGAGAGAGAGAGAGAGAGAGAGAGAGAGGGGGGGAGAGAGAGCCCAGTCAAATTAGTTTATTTACGAGCAAAGACATTCACGTCATACAACGTGTCGTGTTATTAAGCGTTAAAGACGGAGTATGATTATCACGTCAGCATACACGTCACGTATCTGTTTATGACGTCATATGATGGATGGCTATACTGGAAATGTAAATTGTCGTGCATTTAACAATTTTACCTGAAAACCGATTTCAAAAACAGTTTGCTAAATATTATATTGTACATAATATAACGTATTTGATCGGAAGCTGTGCGTTTCATCACAAATTTCAACATCTAGTCCTTATAGTTACCTTGAAATTGAGATTCTGGGAATTCAGGGCTGACAGGGATAAGTTAACGCATGCATTAATCTGTCAGATTCTCCTCTTCAATGACCAATGCCCTATGACGCTGATGGTTCCGTTTAATTACATGATCGTCTTCAGATTGGAGAATTCTGTCAATATCACAGACACATCGACTATACTGTCACCACGTTCACCCGAGGCATGACATCAGCATGCTCAGGACAAATTAAATGTTACTCCATGTTGCCGTTGAATTCTGGTACCTAATGGCTCCCGCCGTTTCTTCCGCAATACCGGTAGCTTCTATGGCACGTTCCTACTACTGATGCTAAAGAATAGTCGTTTCCACATTTGCTGAGAGAGAGAGAGAGAGAGAGAGAGAGAGAGAGAGAGAGAGAGAGAGAGAGAGGGAGAGAGAGGCGAGAGTGGATAAGCAAGTGAGATGGAGATAGAGAGAGAGCGAGAGACAAGGAGACTGTGAGAAGAGAGTGAATGCGTGAGAGGGACGGAGGGGCGGGGGAGAAGAGAGAGTGATGGGGAGAGGGAGATACTGAGAGAGAGGGGGAGAGAGAGTGCGTGAGAGAGAGAGCGAGAGAGGGTGAGAGAGAGAGAGAGGGGGGAGAGAGGGAGAGAGAGAGGCAGAGAGAGAGAGCGAGAGAGCGAGAGAGCGAGGGAGACAGAGAGAGAGAGAGATAGAGAGAGAGAGAGAGAGAGAGGGAGGGAGGGAGGGAGGGAGGGAGGGGGGGATGGAAGGATGGAGGGAGGCAGGCAGGCAGGCAGGGATGGAGGGAGGGATGGAGGGAGGGAGGGAGGGAGGGAGGGAGAGAGAGAAAGAGAGAGAGAGAGAGCGAGAGAGAGAGAGAGAGAGAGAGAGATTACAATGATCTTTCTCTGTGACCAACTTGCCCAAATTTCATATTATTGTATACACTCAGGAGAGCTAAACATATATGTTGTCAATCTATGCTTAAAAGCATATCCTTAAATTTAGTAGAACTTTCTTAGTTCCCTTTAACTGTTAAACTACAATACATATTCCCAAAATGTTAATGAACTCAGATATGATCACACGTCAGGCTTGCGGTATACGATTTTATCATATCGCCTATTCTCTTTCTTTCCCCGTCCATCCAGCTCTAGATCTTCCTACCACTCTTTCTCCATTTTCCCCTCTCTCTCCCTACCCGGCTCTCCTCTTCATCTCCCTATCTCACCACTATCTCTCCACCTCCCATCACCCTCTCCTCCATCCACCATCTCTCCCTCTCTCTCTCTCTCTCTCTCTCTCTCTCTCTCTATCTCTCTCTCTCTCTCTCTCCATCGCAGTCCCATCGTCACAAGATATGCTAACAACTATTCCTACGGATTAGCGGTGAAATCTTTATGACTATTGTCTGCATAGGTGGTATGGACGTGCCATGGGAACTACCAGTGCCACGGAAGAAACAGCGGGAGGCATTAGATACCAGTATTCACCAGCAACATTTAATTTGTCGTGAGCATGCTGATGTCATGACTCGGGTCACCATGGTGGCAGTATAATTAATGCTTCTGTCGCACTGTTTGAGAATTTTCCAATCTGAAGATGCCCTTGTAAGTAAACGGAACCATCAGCGTCATAGGGCATTGGCCATTGAAGAGGAGAATTTGAGAGATGTGCGTGCGGGCGTGCGTGCGCGCGCGCGTGCGTGAGTGCGTGCGTGCGTGCGTGCGTGCGTGCGCGCGTGCGTGTGTGTTAACTTAACACATTCAACCCTGAATTCGCAGAATTTCTAAAAGGTAAGCCATTTGATATTTTGAAACTAATTTTACGGAAACCTGTCTTTGACATGGTGCTGCAATAGGCAGCAACAGCTTCCAGGCAAATTCGTTTCGACATACATTTTTTAATTTACTGGATCAACTAAACGGGCTCACCGAATTTGTTTCAGGTTGTGGAAAGAAACATGTGATTGCATTTGATAAGGGCGTGTACAAGTGAGTCTTAGTAGTAATGGGTGGGGCTGGACGTTATTGTTCTTTTCGTTGGAATGTGGTTTTAACCAATCAAAACGCTCCATTTATAGACGCTATTGTTTGGAGAACAATGCCGTCTAGGGGCACACGCATTCTAGAGAACAATGACGTCTATAACGCCAGGTTTTCCTCGATAACAATGACGTCCAGCCGCTGATAATGGAGGTCGTAGGAGGATGAGGAGGATGAGGGAGTATGAGGCTGAGGAGGGGTGAGGAATTACGGACCGATATTGATGTTTGAAAATAATTTGACTGTTTCGTCGGTAACATTATTAGTAAACTATTTTTGTTGTATATTTTGAAAACATTTTGACTTATAACCGTCATTACGCGCAAATTGTTTTTAAATACTAAATATTGCATTTGCAATAACATCAGTCATTTTAGATTTTGGGAACAGTGACGAAGTGCACGATATCGGTATTATTTTGAAAATGTTAACCCTTAAAAGTTTAAAGGTAGTGTATTTTACGTTTTAACGTAGCGGCGGTGCGCCCCCCCCCCCCTCTGTGGTTATCTACCGTTGTAAAAATAATAAGAGAGTAATGTAAAAGAATAGAGTTTAAAAGGTGGTCCGATAATGGAGGTCGTATGAGGTTGAGGATGTATGAGGAATTACGGTATTGATGTTTGAAAATAATTTGACTGATTCGTCTCTAACGTCATTAGTAAACTGTAGAATAGTTAGAGACTGTATGTAAGCTGTTACTGTCTTAGCAACAGCTACCAGACAGATTAGTAACAAAATAGATTTTAAGAGGTGGTCTGATAGTAAACTGTAGAATATTTAGAGACTTCCTGTAAGCTGTTACTGTCTTAGCAACGGCTACCAGATAGATTAGTAACAAAATAGATTTTAAGAGGTGGTCTGATAACGGAGGTCGTAGGAGGAGGAGGTTGAGGATGTATGAGGAATTACGGTATTGATGTTTGAAAATAATTTGACTGATTCGTCTCTAACGTCATTAGTAAACTGTAGAATATTTAGAGACTGTATGTAAGCTGTTACTGTCTTAGCAACAGCTACCAGACAGATTAGTAACAAAATAGATTTTAAGAGGTGGTCTGATAGTAAACTGTAGAATATTTAGAGACTTCCTGTAAGCTGTTACTGTCTTAGCAACTGCTACCAGATAGATTAGTAACAAAATAGATTTTAAGAGGTGGTCTGATAACGGAGGTCGTAGGAGGAGGAGGTTGAGGATGTATGAGGAATTACGGTATTGTTGTTTGAAAATAATTTGACTGTTTCGTCGCTAACGTCATTAGTAAACTGTTGAATATTTAGAGACTGTCTGTAAGCTGGTACTGTCTTAGCAACAGCTACCAGACAGATTAGCAACAAAATATTAAAAATAATCTTGTATTAATGGTATGTTCGGTTGGAATGGTAACCAAGACTTGGTGGTGATTGATTGTATCCTGGGTTAAAAAGAAGTTAACCCTAACACCGATGAATATATATCTCATTTTCATCGATACCATACAGGTAAACTGTTGAATATTTTGAAATTAATTTTACGTCGCTAACGTTATTAGTAAAACTATTTTTTTTTAAATATTTTGATTGACTTTTAACCGTCATTATGCACAAATTGTTTTTAAAATACTTTGCAATAATGTCAATCGTTTTAGTTACGATGGTTAAAATGTGGTGATTATATCTCTGAGGGTTCCGTTTATAGAATTGTATGTCGAGCGTACTTTTGCTAAAAAGAGTATTTGTTGCGTATGATTTAACCATATGTTTTGAATAGCTGTGAGATCAAACTTGAATCAAGATACAAACATACCGTGTGTTAATAATGAAAGAGCGTGTTAGTACCTCAAGTCTCGTACTACGTGATTTTTAGAAATATTCAAAATTACTAATGAATTATCACCGACTCGCTAGGAGATTTTACTTTGTAGTTGCGAATGTGTACAGCTTTGTGCCCTTTTGAGTACAATATCGTATCGTCTCCTAGTTCTTAGCCGAGTGGGCATATGCACTAATTCCCTTGGGTAATTATTAGAATATCACGTTTTGGTGCGTGAGCGCTTTATGCATATGTATGGTGTGTTCGCGCATTACTCATATTAACATTAAACATGGCCGCTTCATTCGCTTTATGGTTATGTGATGTTAGATTTTGCCAATGCCTGTTTCCTCGCGAACTAATAATGTCGTTGGTATGTACCACGACGAAAGGCTTCACCCATGGTGGAATATGTGGTTGAATGCGTCTGTATCATTGGAAATCTGTTCCTGATCCATTATCCACAAGGGTGTCCTACATTTTCGCATACGTACCCACGCACACGCACGCACCTGATGCACCAACACATGCATGTACTGCGCATACCCTCACGCGTGTCACGATACGCGCGTAACGATGCGCGTTTGGTTCTACACGCATGCCCCTTGTCACCCGTGTTCCCTTTTCCCCTGTCCCCTATGCGTGTACGTCGTGCGTGCGTGTGTGCATCTTTTTATGTTCCCGTTTGTGTGTGGCTGTATGTAACATAATTTTGGTTTATTGGTGGCCCCTTAAAAAAGAGGCATATTTTTCTTATTTTTTTATTTTTCTAACGTAAATATTTTTATCTCAATTAATGCAAACGATAACTTCTGTTTTGTTTGCATGACATACACATACAACAATCATTACGAAGTTGGTACTTCGTATGCAACCATTTGTTGTAATTGCGTTCGTCCGGATCCGCTAGATATTCTCTCCAGCGGTTACGGATATCATGCAATGACATTGCAAATGGGTGCCGTACTGCAACCTCTTCATATTGGTTCCATTGGATGCAACCGCAATTGATAGGTATAGAACCTATCTTTCTCCATCGATCGCATAATTGAGATTCCATTTTACGTGTTTAGGCAAATTCAAAAAGCTGTATGCCTTACTAGTCACTCGCATTTCGCTTTTATTGCTAAAATATGAGCTGTCACTAAAACTATCTTTCCAATCTGAACACACCCTTATTTCGGTCACGTGTCTTTTCTCCACCGCTTAACATCATCGGTTTACAAAACATTACTATCGCACCATGTTTGAATGACATTCCAGTTATAGAAAACTGGAATTGATACGCAGGGTTCAATTACAGAGCACGTCATATGATTTCCTCTGTATTCAAATATGTCCGCATTTTGTCATTGTCGCAATGTGAATATGATTAATTACGGATCTTTGGATCATTGTGGTATGCCTCGCCTGCCTAGTGTAACATTTCATATTTTTATCAAAATAGCGGGGGTTGGGTGAGGGGTGAGAAGGGAACATGAATAATAACATATTTTTACAAAATGTATTTTTTATTGACACGTGAATTTTTCTTATGATAAATATTAGCGACATTTATTCACGATAATTAAAAAGAAAACATAGTACATAAATAATTATACATTAAATATGATCATTTTTTTCTTCATAATCAAGTGCATCAGACGTTTCACTATCGCGTCATTTTTGTCTTTGTTTCTTAGGGCCCATAATATGTGTTTCATTTGTACACCTCTTGAACGATGGTATAAGAAATATACACAATAATATCCACAAGTTGTCATCACGGCTGGTTGAACACATACATTGTTGTAATAATAAACACGCGCACGGTGTCCATTTTGTACATTTGATATCATTCTTCCGTCAGAAGGGCGTCTTCCATATGGATCAAAGTATTCAGCATTTCCATTTCTACTGTAATACACCACCACCCGATGTTGTCCAGATGTATTACTGGGATGCGTGTTTATTACTAATGGGGCCGGGAGATATTTAATATGTGCGGGTACATTGTCAATTGGAAAAACACTGAGAAAGTGTTCACGAGTTTTATTGTCGCCGAATAATAGATCCTCTATTTCAAATGTATTCAACATATTTGTTAATAATCTGTTAGATGAGTCTAACACTCTTGCTCAGTAGAAGTTGGTTTTGAGGGTCTAGCGTACTTGTTTACAAGGCAATGCTCCATGTACGAATATTTTGTAAATAATTTGACTGTCTGTGTCAGTTGAGGCGGAATGATATAGCATTCCTCCTCAGTTGATATTGCTAGATGATTATGAGGGCGATCCTAGTGTACTTGTTTACAAGGTATGCACGATGTATGAGTATTTTGATAATTTGTTGCTGAATATTTTGATAATTTGAGTGGTAGCAGAATATTTTGATAATTGGTTCTGAATATTATGATAATCAGTTGCTGAATATTTTGATTGTTTGCTGAATAAATTGATTGGTTGCTGACTATTTTGAAAACGATTTGACTGTGTAAATTTTAATTTCTTATAGTGCGTTGTTAGGTAAGAGAGAGGTGGTCTGATAATGAAGGTTGAAGGTGGAGACTTTTGACGGATCAGAATGTGTGCTTGCATATGCATGTGTGAAGAGGTTTGTTGTGTGTAAAAACTTTATTACATTATTTAATTTTTTTGAACAGATAAAGAGTTCTCTTTCGAATGATTTGTGGGCCGTGAAAAGGGCCGTGTTTTGAAATAGGTCTTCGCAGATTTGCACAGGCATGGTTGTCAGTTTGGTAACAAACTGCGTCATGTTTGCTTTTTGTATATCAGTCGGAGTATCACCGATTACAGAACACCCATGCGGATACTGTTTGATTGGTAATAGACAATAGCACTCCTTGCAAGTGTACATCATCTCTTTAGGTTCTGATTTCTTGATCATACGCCTACAAACCCTCTCGTGTTTCGACCGTCGGCATATGGTGGCATGGATGTCGATGGAACACCACCGACATCGCACATACCCAGTGTCTGATCCGTCAAAGTTTGTACTGCTGGCCATTTTAGCCAAATGTACATTACCATTTACATTTATACCACATCGCTCTACTACAAAAAAAAATATATAAGGAATATCACGTGAGATGAAATCTGACTGCCTAAGGCTACCTAACTACACTGCAGATACACGTCCAGCCACTTAAAGATGTTTAAACTGGAATGAGAAAATGGATTGAATTTGCAACGTTTATAGGAATATATGTACTGCGCCCGCAAATCCGCAACATGAGCCCGCAAATCCACAACATGCGGAGCGCATGCGTCCGTACATGTATGCATACATTTTGGCGTGTATGCCTGTTCAGGCATGTACATATACATGTTGCCATCCACAACACGCACCCGCAAATCCGCATCATGCGCCCGCAATCCGCATCATACGACCGCAATCCGCAACACGAGCTCGCAAATCCACTACATGCGGACCGCATACGGCCGCACATGTACGCATGCATTTTGGCGTGTATGCGTGTTCAGGCATGTGCATATAGTTGTTGCCATCCGCAACACGCGCCCGCAACTCCGCAACACATTTTAGCAGAATGTACATTAACATTTACATTTATACTACATCGCTCTACTACAAAAAAAAATGTAAGGAATATCGCGTGTGATGACTAGCGTCCTATCAAAAACTGTCGCGTACTGGCCTCCATATACATGCAGGCGTAAATCTTGGATATGTTCACTGGCTATACGGAATGGATCAGTGTGTTAAATGGTGCGCATATAAATCTGTGCGCTTTCAAAAAGTATCCAGGGAAATATGTTTTCTCTGACCACCTCGTTATTGTGCATAAAGCGTCTATGACTCACTTTTAATCTTTCAATTTGTATGCAAACGCATTAACCTTCATCTAAAACCCTCAAACATGAAACTAAGCGGCTTCCTACCAGTCATTTAATTTTTTCAAAAGAGAGCAGAGTACATCTCTATGCGGGTAATATATAGCTAAGCCAAGCGATGTTGTATGCATAATATTATATAGATAATAATCACGCATCTCGTGTTTAAGGAGTGGTCTTTAAAGCGGCAGTCATTTAATTATTAAATTTTAAAAATTGTTGTAAAAATGGTGGGAACAATGTCCACCATCGTCATCGTTGACGAATAATGACGAGCACCCTTGTATCGTTTAACGTATTAGGTGGTCGATGCGGTACCTCGTGGTTGTAGTAAAAAAAGTATTTTGAAACGAAGCGGAATTGTGGCTTCCTATGTCAGATTGTCGCATTGAACAGCACTATTTTAAGAGTTTGTGCGCACGAAGGCGCTAGTGTGAATTGTAGCTCCCTATGTCAAATTAGTATCAAAACTATTCGCTTAAACTACCAATGCGCCACAATTTAGGTTTGAAAAATCAGAAAATATCATCCCTGGAATGAGTGTAGGGGTGGTTGCATGACTGAGGTCGAACGAGTGAGGAGGAGGAGGGATGAGGTATGCTAGCGCGGTGCTGCCTTTCACGAGGGATGAGGTATACTAGTGTACTTGTTTACAAGGTATGCAATGCTCGTTGTACGAATATTTTGAAAATAATTTGACTGCGGTGTTAGCAACAACTTACTATCAAATCATTTCCATGATATTTAGTGAATATTTTGAAAATAATTTGACTCTATGCATAAACTTTTGCTCAAATCGTTTCCAAAATATTTTGCTCGGAAGAAGATCACTGTAATGTCTGAAACACATCGCCAGTCAGCCAGTTAAAGTTAATAAAACTAGGAAAAATTACCATGTCCGGGTACACACAGTATGAATGCATTATGAGTACCTTGTCAATAAGACCCCGACAACAAAAATAGTATAGTTGGCTAACCATTGTCTGGACATTGCGGCGGCAACCACCTACTACCAATACCAACAATCATCACCATCACCACCGCCATCACCATCCCTCTATCACCACCACCCACTAAGCACCAACATCCACCACCAAGCATTAACCCCACCCCAGCATCCACCACAACACCTATTTTCATCAACAGCCAACCCCACCACCACCACCACTAAGTACAACAGCACTCCAATTTGTGTATCGAGGGATGTGGGGGGACCCGGCTGGGAAGCTACAATCATCAAACATGCGCATAAAGTACCAATGGTTTTTTTTAATCCATATTTTTACATTGAAGGAAATATTACATATGATAAAACGTATAGTTGATGTAGCATAAACAAATAGTCAATGTTCTGGTGATCCATTTTATCGATGACTGATTCCTTATGGATCAGACCTATCACCGACAGAATCATCATCATTATCCTCAGCATCTAGATGGTTCCTTATCTACTTCTTGATCAGAAACTCTCTTTTTCGAAAAGCTGAGAAGACTGCTGCATCGTATGCGTACCCCTCGTCAATAAAACCTTTAATTTCCTGGCGAATTATTTTAATGAGCATAGAGTTCTGTAATCTTCTCCACTGGAACATTATGGCTATACACTTTGTAACTAAAGCATCAGCATATACGGAAATAGGCACATTGCCTAAAAATCCGCCTGTTTGTAGCAATTTTCCTTTACGTGCATATGGCACACAGCGACTGGTCAGCGTACGCATTTTCGCTTTGTATTTACTCAGCTGTTTGTATCGTATTTTAGTGAGATGAACATTCCCACGTAATACGTTTAGGCATGATTCGCATAGTACATCCACCAATTCGTTCGAACACTGTTTGATTACATCATTTCTGATTGAAGGCTTTACTTTAGCCAAATATTGCAGCATAGGTAAATGGCGTTCCGTTTTACGTGATGCCATTTTTCTTAGGTATGTAAAAGTAGCACCCCTCCTTCGGATGAACAGATGAACGGAGTCTGATATTGTCAGGTGACGTCTGTTTCAAATATGGGAGTAGATATGAGTGAGGTTCGCGTGTGGCATCCTTATATGATTCGATCAACTACTTTGTATTGCCTGGGTACATCTGATTAGATAAAGAACGAATGGATGATGCATCATGTGGATTCCTAAACAATACCCTGTAGTGACAGTTAACTGATAAGTCGCATTGATTGCCAGACTTGTGAAACAGATTTTGTGCGACAGATATTACGCTACAATTCTCATGGTGAGAACGTTTTGTAAATAGGTCAGCTACATTCTCGTCGCATTTATTCATCAAATCGTCGAGCACCACCAATGTTCTGCAACTTCTGTCTAGTTCAACATTCACACCCTCTTTAAATTCCACTTCTTTTGCCAAATCGTTATACCCATCTTGCCATGCACCGTAGCAGTACACAATCCTCTGTGGAGGGGGAGTAATAGCATAGGGATCTCTTATTAGTGCTTTTATCATCGCAGTTTTACCGCACTGTGTTGGAACGCAGACAATCATAGTAAATGGGTGTCGTAACGACGTATTGCAGTCAAGCGTTGATGCCATTGCGTCGTCACATGTTCGTCCACGTACGACTAAGAAGGTATACGCTCATGCGCATATATATATATATACCTTAGTCGTACGTGGACTCGTGTGAACCATCACTACGATGTAATAATAATAATCTGTATTTAATATGTAGTTACTCTTCTGCGAATACCTTATCAATGCTTACTGGTTAGCGAACATTATGAATTGTGACATCGGATATGCGTGACGTAAGAGAAATGCTATGTCCATTTAAGAATGTCCTGTAAATTAGGAGAAATGCTACGATTGCAACATCAGATACTCGTAATGCAGGAGAAATGCTGTGTCCGTTTAAGAACTGTGACGTAAAATTATGAGAAATGCTACGATTGCATCGTCAGATACTCGTAGGTGAAATGTTGTGTACATTTAAGAATTGTTATGTAAAATTAGGAGAAATTCTATGATTGCGACCTCAGATACTCGAGAGGTGAGAGGAATACTATGTCCATTTAAAAATTGTATCATAAATTTAGGAGAAATACTATGATTGTGACGTCAGATACTGGTGACGTAGGAGAAATGCTATGTACGTTTAAGAATTGTGTCGTCATATACACGCTATGGAGCAGAAATGCTATGAACATTTAAGTGTATGATTATGGCATCAGATACTTGTGCGACGAATCCATAACGTCTTTAAATAGTTACAAAAATAAACACGATACTCAGTGAATATTTTGTCATGAAATTGAACAAAAAACGTCTAACAGTGTTTTATTTAAGTATGCGCTATTCAGCTCACTCTATCATTCATTCACCTGGACCATTCTTCTCTAAAGAATAGCGATGGCACGCGCCATCAAGTGCCTTTGTCAAGTGAAAAGCGAGCATACCAACGCATGCGGGGGAGGCAGGGGAGTGAATAGCGAGTCGCTAGCGACAGATACAGAGATACAGAGCTAGGTGCTAGTACTGCACAAGCGAAATCCGATTTTAAAACTTTTTATTAATACAGACATCAATAATACATATCGTTACAAAGATACGAAAAAACACACCAAATACAACATATTTTACAACGCTACGATCGACAAAATAAAACAATTAATTATGTTATTTAAAATAATAAAATACGTATTTGATTTTATTAAAAATCATCCTCGTGTTTTAATGCTTAAAAACACATGGTTAATTTTAAATAAAACTAAATAAATTAATATTAATTATAGTTATGGCACCAACATCTGTTTTTCATATATTACATCCACAATGTACCTATACCATTCAGTCATACACATATGGTACAGATCAGTACAATGTACGCATATATTGTAATGGCAGGCTAGTCGAGCGCAATATTCGTCTTCGTCCATTTCTAATAATGCTGCCTCATTATACAGTTCAAAATTGTCAATTAGATTAATGTCAACATCAATCCCTAAACACGAATGTTCACGTTGACTCGGATTATTTACTAGACATCCGTAACAATCTCGCACAACCAACGAATGTATCTTTTCACACAGCATAGATGCGAATAATTTCTGACTAATCATTTGCACATGATCCGTAGGGCAATACTGGTGTGGATGCACCATAGTTTTACAATAGTGACACAATTTGATGGTATCGTCATCGACGAGATTTAGTTCGTCATCGCTTAAAACCTCATCGAGGTAAATAGCGTCCGTAGTAAGCATATCGTGATTAGACATCTCTGCAGAATCGCTAGTGGTTGGAATGTTATTCATGTTCTCGCTTTTTCACACCGTAAAAGCACTGAGGTATCGTGCTAAACAACTCGTCACCGCTCATGTAGGGTGGCACGTAAAAGTTAGGTAATGCTGTCAGCAAATTACTCGAGTTCTGTTTCAATAATTCCCACTCGTTGTCTTGCAGGTATAATCCACAACGTGTGGCATGTGGTTCTGCGTCAGAACAGAAAAAATAGCGTATGTCAATACACGGAAATTTGTCACAGATAGAAATACAAACAGAATTGTCCAAAGAATATGTAAATAGTATGCGTTCTATTTTGCGTGCACATCTTCAAGATCGAGTATGATGTGTAACAGCTATTTAGACGCTGCTACGCTAAGATATAAACCATGTTTAGTGGGATAACCGTCAGGATGAAACTGCGTGTAGATTGATACACCACTTTTCGCCAAAACTTATTGTACGCGCTTTACATGAATTACCAAGATCACACCAAAATGCTGAGTGATTTAAATATTTAAAGCAAGGAGCAGACAACATCGCGGAGAACGAATAATCATAGCGTGAAACTGCTGCATTTATATATCATTAGTAACAATAACGAACATCCGCACACGGATTGAATGACATCTGGCGTAAATACCATGCATACAATGATGTACAGAGGAGCACGTGCATTACAATGACGTACATAGACGCGCTTAATTTGAATTAATGGAGCGCATTTGTTCGATCAATAATGTACATATTCGCACGGTACAAGACAACGTCTTCTACCGTCGCACACTTTATGAGCAATAATACGCACGACCAACTGTTAACCATTACATGGATGAGAGATCGATACACTAATGTCGCCGCGTATTATCACTGGATGCACAAAATATTTTGAAAACTAACTGATTGTAAGTTCATGGTGGATGACAACACCTTTCAGTCATACTATTTATGCGGTAATATGAGGCTTGTAATGCGGGTGATAACTGGGCCTAAGTTATGAATGAGAAAGACATCGATTAATGTAGCTTCACAGCAATAATACACGAACTCAATGCACTATGTCTATCCCATATTCGGTTAATAAACCCTTGATAATTTCAGACATGAGTATAATTCTTCCGGCATTAATTTTGTCATCTCTTAAAGCGAACCGCATGCTCCTCATAATCTACGTACGCATCTTATCCTTATCAGCGTTACACAGACTAGCAATATTTGTTATCATAGCGCGAGCAGCTAGTGCGGCTTCGGCGGACATGGATGACACCGACATTGTTTACGTACTGACTGAAACAAGTGCACTGTTGCTATTTATATTACGCTAGTGTGACCGTATGGTACTGATGATAAATCTCCCAGTTTCAAAATACGTGTTTTAAAGACGGGTCTGAAAATCTTACTGCTATTTACTGAAAGAATTCTAAAATTATCGGTGCACGTGATCTTTGATGGATAGCTTAATAGTACGCTATTACCATCCGTAATTCCACCATCGTTTATAATTTGTTCAATGGATTTTTTCATTGTATCAAAATTAACTTGTTTTGATTGTCGGATACCGAGCGTTAAACCTTTAACCTTCGTAACCTGTTTAACGATCGATGGTTCCCCTCGACGCTTCGTTTCATAACTGTAGTTTTTTGGACCGAGTGCACAAAAACTTGTTAATTCGTAATCGGAGGGGATTTCACTCGTCCAAGAACCTAGATACCCACTTCGATCTTGAATGGTCGGCTCACCTTCACGGGTACTAAATACCACCGTTTTATTCGGCCATAGGCTGTCACGAAAGATGCAAGAATACAGTTGGTATTTAATGGTGACTGAACGTACTCATCATTGCCCGAATAGGAGGCCATTAGAAGACTGTCATTCAGAAATGTAATGGAGCCTACAGTTTTACTTTTATCATTCAGAAGGGAGAGTAGACCTTTACGTGTTGATATCACGCTATTCTTTTTATGATCACGAAGAGAAAATCATCCCGACAAAATATTCAAACAGGATTTAGCGACAAAGCGCAAACCCAGGTTATACGATATTTTGGCTTGGTCGATTTGTATTCCTACATGTTTATAATCGTCAGCCACGTAATTCGCCTTTTCACTCTCACTACCGACACAATCAGGATAACCGCTACGTTCCTGTTTAATTTTCAGAAAACGGTTAATTTATTCTGAAAATAACCCATCGTCACCATGCAGCTCATATTGCCATGACGCGTGATAATGCCATACTTCATACATTTTTGTTAATGACATAACCATTGTGTATAGCTAACTGTAACTCTGGAGTAGTCCATGTTCCACATACACTGAGCTGTTCTTCCGTATGTTCGCATACAGAAGATTGTTCATTTTAGCGCATTTGTCGCATAGTACAAACATGAGACACAAATTTATTCGAGCAGGTAGCATGGGAAAGTATAAATCACGAGGTGGAAGGACTTTGCATTTAATAAGACCAAAGAAGTCATGCACCATCTTATCACTCAAGTCATTGCCTCTTTGAACCGTATATGACCCTTCTGGAAAACAACATTGTTTCATCACTGAAGGATACATGGAAATGCAGTCTAAATATTTGAGTGTGGTATGCTCATCCGCTTCCATAAATAAACGACTCACGGATGTACGACCACCGAATAGCGCATCACACAGTGATATTGGGTGTGCTAAGTCCAATTCGGTGATAAAATTATTTAGCTTGGAGGAATCAGCGACTTGTTTCTGAAAGTCGCATTCCCACATAATTCTCACCATATATCCACATGATTCAAATAAAGTAATGCGACATTGAAGCGCAGAATATGCTTCTTCATATGTCTGATCGCCATATGGTGTATATGTCATATCACGCTTATCACCGCAACAGGCAGCCACATGTCCATGGAATTTACAACCTAAGAACTCGTAAAGAATATTTTCAGATACATCAATTCCATCCACATAATGTCCGCATATTTTCTGTTCACTGCCATTTAGTGCATGCAGGATTTGGCGACCCTCGCATTGACTGACCCATTCCATCCATTCTACACCCAAAACACTATAAGCACGTTTTGCTCTTAGTGATAAATCAGGTATAGTCTGTATGCTCTCCGGTTGAAGCCATAAAGCGTGATAGGCTGCATTACATGCTCCGGCTAGCATTATCCATGTTACAAATTGGTTTTGACCATCCGTCGATTCAGAAAATAAAGTCTTAAATCTAGACATGGCTAAACGTAATATGGTTACGTCATCATTACAATATTCGATGAGGTTTTTATCGACATCGTAGCACTCGTGTCTAGATATCTGGTAGTTGTACCATCGATCAAATTCGATTAATTCATTCGCATTAATATTTTGTGGACAGAATATCTCCCTCTCAGGAAAGGGTATTACCTTACCCCAATATTGAGGCGTGTTGAGCTGATGGGGAAATGTCCCCTTTCGAACATCAAGATTAAAAGCATCGCCCACCTTATGTAATGAAAGGGGAAAAAAGTTAATGGAATCGATAAACCGAATAGTACCTACGTCAAATGAGAGAACTGAACGACCGCGCATGATAATATTTGAAGGTTTAAGATGCGTATTAGTGGTTTTGCAGATGCATTGAATGAGTAAAAGAGAATCATAGGCACGAGCATTGTGAGCGATCACCAAGTAGTCAGAGAAACCATATTTTCTATCGATTTTTTTTAACCGACACTCGCAGCCTTAACACGTGTCAGCCATCTAACGAACTGATCCACCACATCTAACCCGTGAAAGCGAACATATCCATAATTCGGCCTCGATGACATGTAGAGCAATCTTCTTCGAGCGGTTGCTCGAGGCACGCACCACAACATTTGTTGGCAACCACGCGATTGACTTTATGCTCGGGTAGAATATTAGTATTGCTACTGTCGATAGGCGATAAATATGTTTCTGTATCGTAAATGATGTATTTTTGAAAACATTCGTAACTACAATTGTTGGCATTCGTACACATAGAGCGTGCGTGGGATAATGACATAATAGGTTCTTCAATTACTTTATGATAACACGTATGATTTTCAGTAATATCATACTTTTCTTTACACGCATGACATTTTGTCATACTGCATACGTGTTCATCGTCATCTTTACGTAAGCGACTGAAACAGTGGGGGCAAGCCTTAATCATTCCGCAGGTCCCATTAGAGAGGTGGCTCGACATACATTGACAGTTATAAAAGTTACGATGACAATCAGTACACATTATCTTATGCGTAGCGTCTGTAGAAGTACAAGATCCTTTATCACAATAAAGTGTCTGACAACTACGACAGCGCGCAGAGCATGAGTGATCATTAGAGTATGACGCATTACACCGCGTACAGTAATTACGTACCATAAGAAATTCAGCCAAAGACGTGATTAAAGATATATGATTATCACGTTCTGTATGCATAAGATTAATGCATGGTAAACTCGGGGAATCGCATCTGAATAGGCGTTCATGCGTTGACTCTGAGTAGACTTGAATAGAAAATTGATTGCGAAAATGTTCCTGAAATTTGTTCCAATCAGTACTATTAATTTCGCGTACAGGAATATTACAAGCTGTATGATATTCACGCGCCATATGCGTCAAATATGTTTTATTACGTCTAAAATTATGCCATTCTTTTGCAGATATTAATTTGTTAATTTTTTCAATATATTTGATTCCTAAAAATATTCCTGCAGCGAAACAGAATGGATATTTGATGCATACGGGTATAATACATTTTTTATACGTGTGTACACATCTAAATCGGATGAATGTAAATTTAATAAATTTAAATGTCTAGAATCGCTCACACCTAGGAGAGTATCCTTTCCCCCACCCGAGTTGTAGTCCTCTACACGAAAAACGTGAAATTCATATCCCTCTGATAACCTACAATCAGTATTTGACTGAATGATTTTTTCCACTGATTCTAAAATTATGTCAGGTGTAATTTCATTCCATAGCCTAAAATCCATCGCTATCGACATTTCCAAAGAAGGGTTAATCAACTCGATTCTCATATGATCATTCGGCTGAACATTACTATATTCGCTATAAGTATCGAGCACAGATTGAAAGACTCCTGACACGAACTCAGAATGAGAAAGTGGTGTATCGGCAATAGGATAATTTTTAAAAGATACATTATATTCAGTACCTTTGAGATGAAACTTTTTACTGCAGTATTTGTGAACAGTCTCCACAGATATGTAGTCGGTATAATCAACTACCGACCCTCCGATTTGAGCGTGCTCATAGTGTTGCAAATAACGCTTAAGTAGATCATCTGTAAGCACTATATTTTCTGATATACATCGACTGACTTCATCAGCGATGAGACTAATTTCATCTGTCATATGATTTGCACACATGTCAATAAGAGGTTGATGAGTAGGATCATCGATGCGATAAGCGGAATCATTAGGAAGGTATTCTATATCCAGGGATAAGTCATTAGCCATAGGCGCGATACAGACTGACACATCATCACGTAAATTTAGGTCGGTATCAATAGGAAGACATGATAAATCCAGCGATATGTCATTAGCTGAAGGCACAATACAGTCTGGAACTGGCATAGAATCACATAAATTTAGATCGGAATCATTAGGAAAGCATGATAAATCCGGTGATATGTCATTAGTAGAAGGCTCAATACGTACAGGAACTGGCGCATTATCAAATAAATTTAGCTCGTAATCATTAGGAAGGCATGCTATATCCTGTGATATGCCATTAGATGAAGGCACAATACAGACAGGAACTCGAGCGTTATCAAATAAATTTCGGTCGGAATCATTAGGAAGGCATACTAAATCCTGAGATAGGTCATTAGATGAAGGCACAAGAAAGTCAAGAAGGGATGCATCGTAGAATAAATTTACATCGTAATCATTAAGAAGGCATACTAAATCCTGAGATAGGTCATTAGCGAAAGGCACAACATCAATTAAATTTAGATCGTCTCCTTAGAATCAATTACGTCACATACGTTATGAGGATAATTAACAAATGATGATGGTACGGTACTCAGATCAGGAATAGATTGTTCAGTTATAGTATGTATGGTTTGCTCATCGATAGAAGCAGGCTGCTCAGGTATGATTACATCATAATCGTATAAATCGTTCAAATAATTGAAAAAAATCAGCATCGGTATCAGACAGTTCAGGAATGACTTCGCGTAATGCTACGTCATTATGTTCATTAGATACGTGCGGAATTGAAAAGTTGTGTTCATACAACATAGAACCCAGATTTAAAAGGTGATCCACATCTTCATCAGGCGAATTGGATAGATCCACGTTTAATCTTGCCGCATCAGCGTCACGCATCTGCTGCAAAATCACATTAACAGCATCTTCACATTCTTTAATATCGGCGCTTAAATTATCTGACATTTTGTTATGTCTTTAATGCAACTTACTCCTCGTTAATATGAAATGTTTTTTTAAATTATTGTCTTAAAATCTCTATACGTTTCTTTATAAAAGCACAACTAGCGACAGTGAACTAGACAGGTGCTTCAATATGCGCAAAAGGTGCCGGGCAGAGACCGGCCGGCCACCATAGCATTCATCCTCAAACTCCTCCTCCTCCTCCTCATCCTCCTACGACCTCCATTATCGGACCACCTCTTAAACTCTATTCTTTTACATTACTCTCTTATTATTTTTACAATGGTAGATAACCACGGAGAGGGGGGGGGGCGCACCACCGCTACGTTAAAACGTAAAATACACTACTTTTAAATTTTTAAGGGTTAACATTTTCAAAATAATACCGATATCGCGCACTTCGTCACTGTTCCCAAAATTTAAAACGACTGACGTTATTACAAATGTAATATTAAGTATTTAAAAACAATTTGCGCGTAATGACGGTTAAAAGTCAAAATGTTTTCAAAATATACAACAAAAATAGTTTACTAATAACGTTACCGACGAAACAGTCAAATTATTTTCAAACATCAATATCGGTCCGTAATTGCTCACCCCTCCTCAGCCTCATACTCCCTCCTCCTCCTCCTCCTACGACCTCCATTATCAGACCACCTCTTAAACTCTATTTTTTTACATTACTCTCTTATTATTTTTACAACGGTAGATAACCAAGGAGGGGGTGGGGGGCAGCCACTACATTTAAACGTAAAATACACAACTTTTAAACGTTTAAGGGTTAACTAACTGTTGCAAATCCAAAAAAAACGTGTGCGGCTGGACGTCATTGTTATCGAGGAAAACGTGGCGTTATAGACGTCGTTGTTCTCTAGAATGCGTGTGCCCCTGGACGCCATTGTTCTCCAAACAATAGCGTCTATAAATGGAGCGTTTTGATTGGTTAAAACCACATTCCAACGAAAAGAACAATAACGTCCAGCCCCACCCATTACTACTAGTCTTAACATCAGAGCAAATGGGTGATATGTGGTGTAGTGTTTACGCGCCACTGTGTGCTTTGAGATGTTTAGGAAAAACTATAGAGGTAGTGCCCTAGATTACGGCTGGGTCGACGCTGATCTGTACTGTTGCATACATCGGGGATATTCATTACAGCAGAGATGTGAATGTCCCCAAGATCACACCTAAGTGCTCTTTGGTCTATGGGCATAGGCGTTCTTTGCAGAACAATGTGCCATGTGTGTAGCCATATAACACAGTGTTTGGTCGTTGCCAGATGCGTGTGCATCTATGCGCGGCATTGATGAAGTACATTTGGCACTATTGATCCCAGTTGCGTCTCTCAACATCAACACACCGATAGCCGACTTTGATGTTATGCATTCTAAGAATTCAGTGTTTAAATGGACACGCATATGCATGCAGCCCGTGATTGCCCAGATTACGTATTCCCGCACGTTCATATTGGGAGATGGACATGGAAGTGGAATTGGCAAGCATGAGAATCTTCCACAGAACATTCGGGTATTAGCTCAGCAGACTCTTGCCCACGAGGCCAAGCAGATGGTATTTTCACCCACATGTGCATGAGGTGATGGCACTAAACTTATGTCAAAGAGTGCAAGGCCCACAGCAATTCATATTGTAAATATGGGATTGTCTTGTGGGAAGTCATGACCCTGCATGATGTCTTATAATTCACGTAAGACCCAAAAGAAATTATGTTTTGAAAATACCAGGTGAGCTAAACGTCTAGGTGAGCTAAAGATGAATGCCGTAGCACTGCATCAATATTAATTATAATAAACAATTCAAAACGGGAAAGTTATGATGACTAAGTGTACCGTAGCTGTGTCGACCACCTGTTATTTATAAATATGTGTCAATCATTGGGACGGTGGAAAGTCGAGCCAGCCAGGTCATCCCGTTGTATGTAATAGAAGTGCACTAATGTTAAATGGGGAGAATGCTGTTTATAGCATTAAATAACCAGCAGATGAGATTAATATGATAATGTTGGAAATGGATGAATTAACTGGAAATGATTCTATGGTTCTGAGTTGATGTGTATTGGAAAATGATTCAGATACAAGTTGTTGCTACTTAGCCGGCATTCACTTTTATGATATTCAGCAGTTGTTGGTAATCGTAGTTTTGGAAATAATCAATGTTTAGTGGCAAGTGTTGGGATCATGAATTATGAGAATAAAGTGAACGTGACTGACTGTCATAGTTGCTGATATAAGCACTCTAGTATTTAACCATGGGCTAGAACAATAGCATCTGGTAATGAAGCATCCAGCACGTGTGCCTAGCACCATACGATTCTTGAGACTTCTCCATTGGTACACAATGGACAGGACATGGACATTATAGCATCCTTTAGGAATTGAAAACAGAATCGAAATCTATTGATAAACTATATGCCACTCATTTTATGGTATGCAATAATAACACATACCATAATGTTCTTAGTTAGCTGACAGATCACATCAAACCAGAATCGGTCCCCACTGCTTTGTCTATGTGAGGCGCAATCTTCAAGGAAGGATTGGGCAGAGTGTGATAGGTTAGAATGACGTCATAACCAATAAAGATCGATCATACTCTGCAGTAAATAATTATACAGAATAAGTTTGTGCGCCAGGCAAGTGAGGGAGGAATCACTGATTGGTTAAGAGGATCACTCAGTTATTAGGTTAGAACCTCTAGGAAGAAATAAGCGGAGGTTGATTGGTGACTTTATTGTTCAGCCAATCAAAGTGTGCCTATTGGATACCTAGAAGAGTTATAGGAATAGATTGGATTAGATTCTGAGAGAAGTTTTATATTTCGGCGAAATGCAGGGAGACCAAATTGGAGCTATAAAAGGGGAAATTATCTCACAATAAATCGATCAACCACCATCTCTGATTCACTAAGCATCTTGCTTGCTTAGTTCGTGAAGCTGTAGCTCTTATGCCTAACGTAGCTTTGATAGGTTAGACTAGGACTATTTTAGCTGTTGGTTTTGTACAACGAATTTGTACTAAGTGTTTATTTGTGAGAGATTTTGCTCTATACTTCAAACTTATTATATTTCTGTAAATAAGGTTTTCATCTTACGTATATGTAAGACACGTCGTTTGTTAGTTTGATTAGGTTAGGAATCTAGCTGAGCATGGAGCAACACCCAGTCCTTACCAGGATCTTGAGAAAGTCGGATTTAAGCCCAGTAGTCAGAAATCAAATATCGTCAATTCACCATCTGCCAGATGAGTCGGACGAGTCAAGCCGACTACAGGTTACTTCGCCTTCATAATCACCAGCGACGCTGTCACAGCAGCAGCCCAAAAGTTTCCAGTAGTTAAGCAGAAGACATCTTTATCGAAGTCATAGATCTTAGTAAGAGTATCTGAATCTTGAAGACACGCCCACCCCGAAAAGCTTCAATGGCGAGCCTGCCAGCTTCCTAGATTCATCGTAAGATTCATCATTAGATTCCGCAAATTCTTGTGTAAATTCATTTTTCGGACATTTATTATTCGCACTGAAGTGCAGAACTGTGAATCATGTGAGTACAATTTAGTCATGAAAACTCCATTAGAACGACCGGTAAATTCAGTTCTAAATGATTCAAAGGACAGAATATCTCATTTCATCGATCTAGCCAAATTATCAGAGAGCCCTAAGGTGGTTCAGCATCGCGAGTATCATGGAAACAGTATCATCAGGATAACAAGAGATGTACGTTGTGAAGACCAACCTCGATTGAAACGTATGGTAGTACAGCTATGCTATCAATGATAAATCATTTCATACATGAGCAGTAAGGACGACAAGATGGCGACCCATGCAGCACCTGTAAATCCCTCCCTGACCACTGTGGAGGCGATGCAAGCCATAGGTCAATGGATTGCCATGGTAGTAACTACTGAGGAGGATAGACGTGAGAGGGAATGCGTAATTCGACAAGAGGCATGGGAATTAGTCAAGCTCGTCAAGCTATGCGACGGACTTATTCCAGAAGAAGTAGAACTGTTCCTGGACGAGACCTGGAGGGTCTGGCAAGCGACAGAAGGCGGGCGTAGAGGAGCACTGGTCTATATAATGACCCGTGCCTGAAGAGGACCCCTGAGCATGGCAATTGACCAGTTTGTACTGGGCAAAGTGAAGAACGACGTTACTTACATCCAGATCGAGCAGTTTATCACACTGAATTCTATTTCAGCGAACGAGAAGGAACGCATCAGATACGACTTGGATGCAGTCAAACAGAGATCCAGCATGACGATTATATCGTTCAATCGTCGTTACCGTGAGCTGTCAAAACGAGCTTACCCTACTGTGAACGAAGATACCAAATGGAAAGTGCTTTCCGCGTATATACGGGCACTATACGACCAAGGGACGGGACGGAGGATCGTAAGGAAGAAAGCCAAGTCAATGGATGAGGCGATGGCAATCACGGACGATGAGGAGTACTGCAACGACTTGTTGCAGGCCATGACAATTCCTGTCCGACAAGAGCGAGACATGGAAATTGATATGATTTCCCAAGACTAGGGGAATGACATATGGTCCATCATCCGGGATATGCGAACGCAGATCTCACAACAAAGCCGGGATGATTGAGAAACTATGCTCTGTTATTGAGGGACTACAGTCTATGCCAGTCCAACAGCCAAAGCAACAACGAACCAAGACAACACCAAAATACCGCACCGAAGAAACGAGAAGCACCAACCTGCTTCAATTGCAGGCGAAGAGGGCACATGAAACGGGACTACACCCAAGCAGTTCAACCAACGCCAAACCGTCAATCAGCTCCACGTGCACCACGCACACCATGTGCACAGAGACCACCCATTACTTGTTTTAACTGTGGCAAGCTTGGACATATGGCGTCCGAGTGCTATGCTGCGCCAACTGTGCCTAGCCCACCGAAGCGAATAGTGACATGTTACAAGTGTCAAAAATCCGGACATTATCAAAGTGACTGTCCATTAAACCAGCAGTCCAGTCAACCATGAAGAGCGATGAAACGACCACGTCAGCCTGATAACAACGGTTATCGCCACGAATCACAGATGCAAGTCAATGAGGTGAGTCGTCGGTATTCCGACTTCGACGACTGTAATTCCTATGCTTCGCGTCAGGGGATGACCACACGTGCATATTCACGAAATACGCATAAGGACATGGTAAACCACATGAACTGCGGCCGTGACTATGAAGACCACGACGGATTTGTTCTAACATATTCGCACACCGATGGGTATGGCCGTTATTCATATGGTTATGGAGGAACCTCGTCTGGTGAAGGACGTCGGCGATCATACGCCGGAGCTGTGGATGGACGGAGACGCTCGTTAAAATAGTTCAGAGGGAGCCAGTAACCGAAAGGTTCCTTATCCAACTCGAAGTCGAAGCAAGTGGTCAGGACAATGGTGAGTACTTAGATGCTTTAGTTGATACTGCTGCTAGTACTTCCCTTGTAAGGAAGGATATATGGAAGAGTATCTTGAACACTCGTCCATTGAAAAAGGCTAAGACTTTGTTAGCTGTACATGGTTCACCAATCAATGTGTTAGGAGAAACACAGATTACATTTAAAGATGCCACGCCAATTCCAAGTATGATTGTGGAACATATGAGGCATGAATATTTAATTGGTGCAGATGCTTTGCATATGGGAAAAGCAAGGATCGATAATGGGACTCAAGAAGTACCATGGTTTGGAAAGAAATATCCCTTTAGAATACCATTCAGATCTCAAAACGATTTGTTTATGCTAGCTGTGAAGAAACGACCGGATATGCAGTTATTGACAAAGTATTAAGTGACTATGCCAGTAATTTCGATACGGCTCATCCCAACACACTTGGACCTATGCCCCAGGTAAAGTGTACACTTCCGATGGGAGATCACCCTCCTATTCAACAGAACGCATATAGGATACCCTTAGCAAAAGCATACTTGGTCAAATATCAGGTCAAAGAAATGCTAGCAGCTGGCGTCATAAGACCATCATCATCTCCTTGGGCGTCACCTATCACTTTCGTTCCTAAGAAGGATGGTGATACACGTTTCTGTGTAGCGTTTAGAAAATTGAATTCTGTGTGTAATAAGGATAGTTATCCTTTGCCCAATATTTCCGATATTTTTGATTCGATGAGAGGTGCAACACTATTTTCTACAATGGACTTGAAGTCTGGCTATTGGCAGATACCCATGGCTAGCCAAGACATTGAGAAGATGGCATTCGTCTGCACGGAAGGTCTTTTTGAATGGATTCGGATGCTCTTTGTTTTTTGCAACTCATGTGAAGTATTTCAACGTGCAATGATCGATGTTTCCCATGATTTTGTAGAAAAATTCATACATGTTTTCGTCGATGACGTAGTCGTGTATTCACGAAGTCCGACTGACCATGCACATCATTTACGTCTGGTTATGAGCAAAATTCAAGAGCATAATTTGCAATTGAAAAGAAAGAAATGTGACTTTGCAAGCAAGTCCATGGACTTATTAGTTTATCACATTTCAAGCCAAGGATTTGCTCCTCAGAGTCAAACGGTCGAAGTCATATGAGAAATGTTATCACCACGTGATGTGGATGAAGTCAGACGTTTTCTCGGAGCTACTGGCTATTATAGATCTTGCGTGGAATGTTATGGCGAACTTGCTAAACCTTTAATAGAATTAACCAAGAAGTACAAAAGATTTGAATGGGGAAAACATGAACAGAACGCGTTTGAGAAATTGAAGAACTTGCTGTGTCATGAGACCGTGTTCATGTATCCAAATTTGAATAGGTCGTACAAACTGTACACAGATGTATCGAGCTATGCGATAGGTGCGATTTTAGTACAAGTTGATGATAACGGTATTGAGCATGTGATTCAATATGTCAGCTCAACCCTGAAAGATAGTCAGTTAAATTGGCCTGTACTAGAAAACGAGGCTTACGCTGTGAGCTATGCATTGAAAAAGCTGCGTCCTTATCTATTTGGCGCTGAGTTAAGTGTATATACCGACCACAAACCTCTTAAGAGTTTGTTTGTGGGCGAGGTCAAGAATGCAAAAGTGCAGCGCTGGCCAGTATTGATTGCTGAGTACGGATGTAAGATAGAATACATACAGGGTTCTAAGAATATTCTGGCGGACATATTGTCCAGGTTACATAATCCTGTTGAAGTCACCACATTAGATACTGGTGATTACGTCATACCGGAAGTGGAAGAGGGTGTCTTACCTCAAGTTCCTTCGGCGGTATGCCATGTGCCTTTTACCGAATTATGTACTAAGCAGACCAAGGAATTCCCGGAGTTGTTTAAGAACATGCCAAAGGAATACATGTTTAACAACGGTATTTTGTATTCTTTAATTCCTCCCTCATCGTTGGACGCTGAATAGCCAAGGATATGGTTACCTGGTAAGTTCCGTGAGAAGGTACTCCAGAAGGCCCATGAGCGAGCCGGTCACCAAGGTTTTAAGAAAACCATAGGAATGATACAAGATTCCTTTGTTTGGCCATCCTTGAGAAATGATGTTGTCTATATGTTGGATAGGTCTACAACCTGCCAGGTCAACCGACCTGTCACGACCTGATCCAGGTATACAGAAATGCCTATGGCCAATTGTCCCGGTCAGATAATTGGAATGGATCTAATCGGTCCACTTTTAGAGTCCAACAAAGGTAACATCTATATAATGACTGTCGTTGATCATTGTTCTGCATGGGCGGAAGCCTACCCAATCTCAGTTAAGATGTTCCAGAATGTGGAAGATAAATTCTTCAAAGAATACGTAGCTCGTCACGGCATACCAGAAATCCTCATTACTGATCAAGGAAAGGGGTTTTGTTTGAAATCACTTGAGCAGAGGTATGCGGAGCATGGTATTGACTATCGAAGAACCAGTCTGTATCATTCACAGTCAAACGTACGGACAGAAAGAGTCAACAGAACATTGAAAGACTTGATACAAAAAGGTGTCAATAACAAGTCTCGAGCTTGGGAAGACGAGTTGGGCACAGCTTTAACAGCGTACCACAACACTCGCCATGCTACGACCGGATATACGCCATTCTATCTGATGTATGGTCGACGAGCGAGACTTCCGTTAGCTATTCCTCTCGATGCAGCACAAGAGTTAGGTGAAAGACTTACATGTCTTAACAATGCCTCATTGCATGCTCGGTGAGACCGCCAAGTCACGAGAACATCATCGTGAACAAATTAATAAGTGTGCACACGCTGGTGAGTACAAAGTTGGCGACTCAGTGGTTGTAAAAGCTGAGGAGAGGATGAAGTTGACCTCTCTCAGTGACCGTGAGTACGAACTTTTCAAAATTAATGGGCCCATGGCTCATGTCCGACAACAGAGATCTGGAAAGGTACGCATTTTAAACAACTCAAAGTTATGCGTAGTCGATTCAGAGATATGCTGGGGCAAAGTGAGACCACGCCATATTAGAAATCCTGTTAAAGGTACCAAAGCAAGTCATCTTCCGAGAATAACACCTTTACCGGAATCTACACCAATGTTTGCAAAGGTACCGGATCTACCTGAGTTTACACCAACACCTAGTAAGGTAGCCCATACGATGCGACCAGTACCTGCAAAGGTACCGGACGTGCATACAGTGGTTAACATGGATATTGATCAGCCGGGTATGAGTAGAGATCCTAATTATGAGTCACCAATAGATACATCAGAGACTCTCGGTGATGACTCACCAATGGATACGTCAGTGAATATACTTGAGCCTGCCAGTGAACCAATTGATGTGCACCCATCGCACTCCTATAACCTGCGCAAGCGCAGACATGGTCCTGAATTCGGATCAACCGTAAACACACGATGATTGGTGTGTTTGGCTGGTCGGTCTTTGCTGACTTTGTTAGATGTATCGAAGACGTGATAAGTCGATGTAGTAAGAAACAATGTTAATCGCTGTTCAATATTCTTAGTCATAACATCGTAATTACCAATTACCAGTCATGTATACTTTACGTTTCTATGTAGCGCTAATCTGTATTAGTATTGTTTTTGGACTCTGTACAAATTTGAATATTCATAAATTACAGAATGGTGTGATGGTCACTAATCATCAACGGATCTCAGGAGTATGAGCCTGATGGACGGTAGTAGTATCTATCAACCATCCATACTTGCCACCTAACTGTATTAACTGTTTGAATCAATGTCGTGTACTTGTTGCCGACATAGGCTGTAAAACTTCACTGAGTAATAATGACAGTTCTGGACTTCAGCATCGAATCAGCATCATTAAAAAGATTGCGGTCAAGACACAACGGACAATGTTACATCATATAGGTGGACGACAAAGGCGAGGACTTCAATTTTGTAGGGGATGTTGCATCATCCTTATTTGGAGTAGCGACATCTGGCGATATCGAGGCACTTAAGAATGTTGTCAAAAAGGCTATAAAGCATATGAATAGACTAGTTCCCTTTTCTAATGCCTTATCATCTCATGTGAAACATGCTTACGATGCGATTAACGTCAACACTAACTGGATTAACGAAGTCACAGACAGTTCGGTCAGCTTGACCAAGAATGTGAGTAGATTACTTAGTCAACAAGCATCATGTCAGGCTGATTTATAAGCATTAATACGTTTGGGACATATAATCGATTCTGACGAAAATGTTGTGTACAGTTATCAAAAGCTGTCTGCGCAATTCCATAGGCAGTCTGCTTCTCTCGAATTAGGCCGATTAACGGAGGAATTATTTAGTCCAGCCGATTTAACAGAAGTTGAAAGACGGGTTAGTGTAGGATTTGAGTTGATTAAACCATATTAGTGGTATTACCGAACGTCATTGTGTCACCGTTGTGGAAGGATGACTCTCAGTTACATTATGTTGCCACTTTACCATTAATTGACAGTGGAAATTACATAGAATAAGGCATGCATTTGTGGTCCGAACCTTTCAGTATAATAGGACATTATATGCAGGTAATAATTGCTCGAACCAGTATTGGGTTTGATGCTAAGACTGGTTGGTATTTCACTCCATCTGAATGTCGAGGAGTTGATCCTTGAGTATGTCACAGACAGTTACGAGTCGATAAGACTTACGTACCGTGTATTGTGAGTTTGTTAACCAATTTAACTGACAGTACGTGCACAATTAAGTAGTCACAATCTAATAATCCGGCTAGTAAGCTATTTGCTCATAAAGGGATTGGAGTGGTATTACAGAAATTCAGTGAACAAGTGGAGGTCCATTGTGGTGGACAATTGACTGAGAGATGTGGGTTAACGAGTGGTGTGTATGCATTAATGTCGAGTGAGTGTGATTACAGTGGTACTGGATGGAAATTTGGTCCAATGCGAACCTACAGACAGTCGTATACTCGGATCTTTGGCCATTGATGTACCAAGATTGGATGTGGCCGGTGTGCTGAACCAATCTTTAATTGTTGACCACTTGAAGGTGGAAAAGTGGAGCAATTTACAGAAGACTAAGTATGTTCCTCTAGCGCCATTATCCGAGATCGACCTAGCGATGGTCGAAAGCATCTGTACTGGATCCTTGTTATTATATCAGGTAGCTTCGGCTGCCGCACTATTGGTGCTAACGTGTGTTTTATACAAATATGGAATTCTTAAGCGTGTGTGGATGTGTTTCACGAAAGCCACACGCGGCAAGGATACCACAATTCGGATCTGCCTGAGCTCGTTGGTCACGATGACCAGCAGCGATGCCTAACACCGGAGACCAGCCAACTGTAACCAGGGGCATGACATCACGCATGGCGTCTTACTGGGCAGGTGAGGAAGTCACCCCCGACTTCTCGGATATACCAGTATGAACATTGTTGATTTACTTTATTTCTGATATTATCTGGGAGGACATTCTGCATATGGGTATAATTGCGTCCAGCGAGACGGCGCTGTACTATTATGTTGATTATTGGTATTGTTTTATTTACTGTTTTCTTTCAATTTAATATTGTTTATTTAATGATTAATATTGCATTGTTTGACTATTGATTGACATCGTATTGATTGTATTATTTTGTTTCGATGGATTTATTGCTATATTGTTGAGTGATAATTTCTTTTACTGTTTATGTTTGTTTTAGCTGATGTCATCTGGGTAGCCCTGGTATAGGTGTGTTTTGGTTGTAGATGGTACACAACGAATTAATCAACGCTGTCTTAAGCGCTTAGGAGATGGTTAATTAACTTTGCTTGGTGGGCATGTGTACATATGGGATTGTCTTGTCAAGGTGTTGGTGTAAACTCAGGTAGATCCGGTACCTTTGCAAACATTGGTGTAGATTCCGGTAAAGGTGTTATTCTCGGAAGATGACTTGCTTTGGTACCTTTAACAGGATATCTAATATGGCATGGTCTCACTTTGCCCCAGCATATCTCTGAATCGACTACGCATAACTTTGAGTTGTTTAAAATGCGTACCTTTCCAGATCTCTGTTGTCGGACATGAGCCATGGGCCCATTAATTTTGAAAAGTTCGTACTCACGGTCACTGAGAGAGGTCAACTTCATCCTCTCCTCAGCTTTTACAACCATTATGTTATAAATTATGTTTTGAAAATACCAGGTGAGCTAAAATTCTAGTTGAGTTAAGATGAATGCCATAGCGTTGCATCAATGTTAATTATAACATACAATTCAAAACGGGAAAGTTATGATAACTAAGTGTAGCGTGGCTGCATCGACCACCTGTTATTTATAAATATGTGTCAATCATTGGGGTGGTGGAATGCCGAGCCAGCGAGGTCAGCTCTGTGTATGTAATCGAAGTGCACTAATGCTAAATGGATAGGATGCTGTTTATTGTAGTTCAAATCGACCGGTCGGATAACGGCCGTACCAGCTAAGCTGTGTACGTGCCGCCCATCCTGGATTCGTTTCCTGAACATGGCCCCCACCCCTGGGTAGAGCCATAAGCATATATAGGCCTATGGGAGAGATAGCATTGCGAAAGCGTCTATGTTTGCTAAAATGCATGATGCGCATGCGCGTGCCAGGATGCTGTTTTTGATAGAGCACATAGTTATGACCAAGATAGGATGGCGCTTTTAGTGAACCGAGATGGTACCCTGTAATCCTTATTGATTGCCTGCTCCCGTTAAATCTGTCATTGATTGATCTAGACTAGAATTTAACGGGCTTTTTAAATCTGTAAACCCTTTCAAAATCGGTTGGGAAATGGCTCAGTTATCCACGGAAAACCCTTCTTGATTATCGTCAAAATATTGCCATGACGTCATAACCACGTGGACGCACAACTTCTAGAATGTTCTAGAACATTCGGCTGCGCTATTATTAGCTATACGCTGATTGACTGTTGCTCAAATGATGACTGGTTGGAGCCTGCACCTGTGATGTCACGAGGAGTATAAAAGGAGACGCAATCCAGTGATCGAGAGCATCCTCGGCCAGGGACCGAACAGGTTGGACCTGTACTAGCTGCGATCAACAGATATTACGCATATATCTTCAGTTTTCTGTTCCTCTCCGGTAGCTAGCAGTAGCCAACCCACCGCAGTAAGAACAATTTTGTAACTCCCTACTTATGAGAGTAATTTGGAACTTCTGATAATTGTTCATGAATATCAATACCTACTTCGGAACACAAATTTGGGGCGAGGCCGATACACCTGAATATGTGAGTCTACAGATGTAGAGGCAGGATGTTCTTTAATGGATGACTCACCGGATCTGCCGGCCATGCCAAAAATGGTATTTCAACCGTCACCACACTAATATCGTGTAGGTTCTTCTAACTTTCGACCGCAGCAAGTAAACTCTGCCCGGGGCGTCTTCAGAGCTGGCTGACGTACCCAGCCCCATTACGCTTTGTTTTGTATCTTCATCTGCATCCAACAACCCCCGCCTGTGATCAGGTTATTGGCAACTTCCATCTGCACCGTCGGTGTACGGGAACCTTCTTCACCACACTAGTACTATCGTATCTTTTGCTGACTGCTCGTTAGACATCCTATTAGGCTTACAGCGCTAAGCGATGCACTCCTGCCATGAGTGTTCTTGCGGAAATCTTGTTTGCGGAAAACAGCTTGCGGGAACCAACCCGCAGGAACATTCCAGCTTCCTGAGAATGCATCATCTCATGCTAAACTATGGAATGAGGTATCAATTTCAGTAACATGGTAGCCTAACTTAAGAATGACTGCCCATATTCAAGTAACTATACTTTGCAGTTTAATTATTTCTCATATGTATTTCGTTAATTATAATGTATCCTTAAGAATGGTCCCGATGACTAAAAGGAACCGTAACGGTCTTAGGACCACTAGTTATAATTTCTGTATCAGTTTATAGTTATTCTCATTTTCCTCCATGTGTTGCTAACCGCACTATAGTAGGTTCGGTAACCTGTACAGATATGCATACCTTGACCATTTGACACCGTATTGATTGTTCTGGTTAGATTATGTATATATATGGCTCCATAGGACCAGTGACAGGCGAGATACGTAACCCCACCGAACTCCATAAGAATGTCTGAGCATGATATTTAGATCTGCCACGCCCTTTCGGGAAGGACATATACGGTGGGTATTCGTCTCTCTTACCCCCACCATAGCGATAGAACAATGGTCTAATAATGCTTTCGGGAACAGTAACCCATGTCTTGTAATGTTTTATGTGATTACGGGGCGGGATGTCCGGATTCGTATCCAGTTCAGAGATCTTGCTACGTAACATGTATGAGCGCTGTCTTCAGTATCGATGTCTTAGGGCATCTGTTCTCAGTGACAACCGTGTCTAATAACTAGGTAGATACCAGCCAGTTGCGGCCAAAAATAATTCTTGTTTTGAAAACAACTAAAAGCTAATTAAGCAAAGCAGAAGGCCTGCATAAATACAGTGGCAACTACTAATTCAGCATACCAAGAATCACATAAGACGGTGATGAGGTAATCCAGTGGGAATCGCCCGTCCCATCGCCACATAAATCAGTACGCACCTCTAGTCATAATCTCACTACGTATGGTCATTTCTTTCTAAAGCATTTGTGGTTGAAATATTGGAGTGGGCCCATTGTTGCCTACTATTCTTCTCCGGCGTTACGCAGTGGTGACACCTTCCCGAGATGGAGGCCTGCGTGAGGCACTTGCCTTTAGCAAGGATTCAGTGACAACGGTCCACGCCAGGATAATACTCCTTACCCAAAATAGCACTAGGAGTAGTGCCCGCGTGAAGCATATAACTTTTCGTCTGAGATAACCTTCTTCCTTTCAGCATGGAGGTATACTAACTTATCTTATGTTAATTAGTTAAGTTTCGTGTACGGGAGCCTCCCTTGCGGGGATACCTCTGCAGACCTACGAGTCCATGTGGTACCTCCGGGAGCCCCATGTTTAACAGTTCATCTACCTGTCTCTTTGTCTCGTATTTTCGTATGCTCTTACTCTAGTATTATCTAGCATGTTTATAATTGTTTAGGTAAACTCATTGTATAGACTTATATTTTTAGGTCACCAAATCAAATCTTGTAAGTCCATAGATCACGAAATTGCTATGGACAGGCATACCGGTGTCACACATTCTTGGGATGAGACTGTTGTGTTTAATGTTCGCGACGATGGTTACATGGACCCACTGGAACAATTGAGATCCACTGGCATTAGGACCCGGTTTCTGTTTCCCACAGGTCAGTCTCGTGCAAGGTCTGTCACCCCGAGACCGGATGCTAACCAGCGTCATCACTCGTCGTGCGCTTGTGGCGTGGCGAGTCGACATGATACACCGGAACAGCCTGACACTACCTGGAGGGCTACAAGTGGTGCCCAATGTGGGGCTCGAAGAACATCATAAACCAACCGCAGCGAACTCATGCCCACACCATACAGTTCAATACCATCTCCATTTAGCGACGACTCCCTCGGTCAAGAGGTAGCGTCATGCAATGGATTTTCAGCGCACACGCTCACTGACTATGCCAGAAATTCAGCGGGATCAACAACCCCACACGATAGCCTGTTTTCGCCTGTTAGCGATGGCACATTTCGAGATGCCTCACAAGTGGGAACAAAGTTTAGACCAATATCGGCACCACACCGCCACCGAACACCTGTTTTGGATGCGGTCAGCTAGGCCATTAGAGGGAATGGTGTCCTAACCGACCTCGCTCTACAACGCCTGCCTCCGATCATAGCACACTGAAGCTGGAGAAACAGTCAAGCTCCTAAGGGCACCGAATCACATCGAGCCACTTCGGTGCACGTATTCGCCTTCCGGCTCAACTGCAGCATTCATGCAACAACGTTCAGTGGCCAGACATCATCCACCGAAAACAGCTTTCACACAGACACCAAAATGCACGGCTTCACATATGTCACTGCCTACGTTGCCTCCCCCATTCGCAGCAATGACACCCCCCTCTTTTCCCGCAAACACCAAGCCTTCTTTCCTATCGGCAGTAGTAGGTTGTAGCACCTCCGCTGAAACACCGTTTTGCAAGGAACACACCCCGACACCAAGACACTAGATTCTAGGTGTCCTCTAGTGGTATGCAGAACACCACCCCATCCGGCATCATCTCCCGCATCCACAGACAGTGGTGACTCAGGAGAGATGATTCACTCTACCTCATGGATTCGCAAGCGCTGACATAGATGGAGAAACGCACGTCCTTGGCGACATCACTGTTTCTTCTGTGCTTCACCAAAACATCCTATGAAGCATTGCAGGTAATGGCGTGTGCAGGTCGAGCTTTATCCGTCATCCCGTATGCGCCACCGTCTACACCAATACAGCCTACACAGAGATGGCAACAACACCACCACCATTGCTACCCCCAGCTCCACATTCACCGCAACTTTCACATCATCGGCGACGGCGAACTGGCCCGTTCCTCACTCAGCCATCTACAACGTTACAAGACGCAATACGGAAACAGTCGGAATACATACAGAGTGATGCTGCTCCAATGGCATTATCGTGGACAGCATCACAGGAAACTCTTCCGCAGGTACATCGCAAAGTAATATACAAATGTGCCTGTCTGTTTAGTGGCGTTTCCACCAGTGCCACCATCGATACCGGTGCTTCTATCACAGTGTTTAACCAGCACTTATATGAGAGCATCCCACCTCATAAGAAGCCTCCCCTTAAGCCTACAAACATTTACCTACAGACGGCTACGGGAGCAGATGTGCCCGTAGCCGGTGTAGTCAATTTAATTATCTAAATAGAGGAGATGCAATTCATTCAGCGAGTTGTCATCGCCTCTATTTATAACGATGCCCTACTTGGCTCTGATTTCCTCAGTGCCAGCAAAACCATCATACACTGCAGACAACAGGAACTCGACATACATGAGCAACGGATACCTCTCGGACCAGCATCGTCATTGTACGTTACATGTGCGGTAATATTATCAAGTACCACCATAGTTGAGCCGGGACAGGAACAGATCATATGGACCACCGCACCACAGCTAGGAAGCAACACACACATCGCCATGCTGGAACCTGATCCTGATTATATGATCACCTCACAATGCGCAAGTCCCCGCAAAATAGTAGACACTACTAATAAGGAAAAGATACCTTTTATAGTTTTCAATGGTACCACAGATCCCATCACTCTGGAACTCGGAGTACGCTGAAGCCATTTAGTGGACATAATTTCATTGGAATCACCTGCACTTGCTGACGCACCACCTAAATGACTGATGATTTACCCGAACATGTACATGATTTGTATCTACATGCTACCGTTGGATTACTGCAATCACAGAAACGAGAAATTCGGAAACTACTACATAAATATCACGATAGTTTTTCCTACAGAGACATGGATCTCAGAGAGACCCATCTCGTATGACACTCCATCGATACGGGCAATAATCGCCCCGTGCGACAACCAGTACGACATCTTCCCATTGATAAGGAAGCGGAAGCACACCAGCAAGTGAAAGACATGTCGCGGACAGGTATTATTGAACCCTCAGCATCTCCATGGGCTAGCCCTATAGTGCTAGGAGGCAAAAACGGCCGAACCGTGTATAGACTACAGCTGCCTTAATGATCTTAGCGTTAAGGACGCTTATCCGTTACCATGGATCGATCAAGCCATGGATTCCTTGTCCGGAGCAACGTGGTTTTGTACCCTTGACTTAGCAATGGACGAGGCTGACATGGAAAAGACCGCATTCGTTTGTAGGGATGGCCTTTTCCAATTCCGCAAGATGCCCTATGGTTTGTGCAATGCTCCCGGAACTTTTGAATGACTCATTGAGCAGGTATTAAACACCCTGCAATGCGAAATCTGTCTCTGTTACATCGATGACGTAATAGACTTCGGACCCACGTTTGAGCAAACGTTAATAAATTTGGACACCATGCTTTCCAGCTTCCGCACGGCCAATTTGAAACTCAAACCGAAGAAATGTCATCTCTTTAGACAGAGCATTGAGTTCCTGGGACACGTCATATCCGGTGATGGAGTGGCTACTCAGCCATGACAAACTAAGGCAGTAGCAGAGTGCCCTCGGCCCTCTTCAGTTACGGAGACATGGAGATTTCTTGGCCTATGCCAGTGCTATCACCATTACATCCGACATTTCAGCGAGATTGATTCACCCCTCTACAAGATCACAGAGAAAGATCAACTGTGAGTGTGAAGGATCCTTCAGGGTGCTAAAAGAACTCTTGACGACTGCCCTGATTCTTGCTCACCCTAATCCAAACCCCACTTTCATCTTAGACACTGAAGCGCCAGCTTTCACTATTGGCGCGGTTCTATCCCAGGTCACTGAAGATGGAACAGAGCAGGTATTGGGTTATGGTTCACGTACTCTGAATCAAACGGAGAGAAGATACGCAACCAGCCAAGTGAGAACGATTGGCGGCAGTCCATTTCGTCAAGTATTATAAGCACTTTCTGTACGGGTGCCCTTTTACACCCTGTACAGACCATGCCTCACTACGGTGGCTCAGGAATTAGAAAATCCGGAGGGCCAGTTAGCGAGATGGCAGGAATCCATGCAGGCCTGTAACTTTAACGTTTTTCACCGTCCCGGCAAATTGCATGGCAACGCCGATGCCCTAGTAGAATCGGCGCAGAAGCTGAACACGAAGAGGCCGCTACCATGACACAGTCAACACAGCCATCTCCGGAGTTCCCCGAATTGAGGTGCGCAGCGTGGAAGCCAGAGAAAATCGCACACCACCAAACAACAGACGTGCAGACACGGAATATATACGCGTGGATTCAGGAGGGGGTACGCACTCCTAGTGAATCGGTAACACCTCTATCCACCACGGCAACATATTATTACCAGCGGTTCGAAGAATGTCAATTAATAAATAATGTTCTATATATTAATGACCGTTTGGTAGTCCTGGAGAGTTATCATGAAATTATATTGAAACAACTACATGATAACGCCGGGCATCTGGCCGTAGAAAGGACTGTTGCCCGTATCAAATAGAGATTCCTCTGGATCAGGATTCGCGATAGTGTCAAGGCATGGGTTGCCAAATGTATCCCATGCCAAACACGCACTGTTGGCAAACACCATATCACACCATCTCAAATTAAGATTATTGGTGCACCGTGGCAGCGCGTGGCTATCGACGTGCTCGGACCCTTGAATACGACGGATGATGGAAATAAATACATCCTTGTATTACAAGATTATTTTACGAAGTGCGTAGAAGCATTTGCTCTGCCGGACCAAGAGGCATCCACCATAGTGGAGGTTTTGGCCAGCAATGTGTTCTGCGGCTATGGTATGCCTTATGAGTTGCACTCCAATCAAGGAAGTAAATTTGAGAGCCGGCTCATATCAGAGCTCTGCAAATTGTTCCATATCGTCAAGACAAGGACAACTCCATACCACCCCCGGAGTGATGGGAAGGTAGAGGTCCAACAGAACTCTCGGGGATATGCTTACCAGGAAACACGCCTTGATTGTAGAGATTTGGACCTACGCTCCCATATGTACGCATGACTTACCGCACTTCAGTACATTCCAGCACGGGCTACACCCCTGCTCGGTTAATGTTGGGCCATGAATTAGCCTTACCCCTGGATCTGGTCATGCCATGAGTACCAGGAGAGAAAAATTCACCATCTCTCTATGTCAAACTCTTGCGGCAAAAGATATAACAAGCCCATGAGTTAGTGAGAGAAACCTTATCCACTGCACAACGGCGGCAAAAGACATGGCACGACCAGAGAGTGCATGGAGGTTCGTAAGAAGCAGGAAGAATGGTTTTGGTACATGATTCACGACGGTCTGCAAACGTGCCAAGTAAACTGAGTCACCAGTGGAAAGGCCCCTATGTGGTAGTAGGTAAGACGTCGGATGTGACCTACTGTATCCGTGCTTTGGATGGCCTGACCTCAGTCATCCACTTTGATTGACTTAAAACTTGTGTCAGTGACGACCCAGCACCAGCGCTCAGACTGGGCATTTCTCGTGACACCGGTACCCAGACAGATATTTCTATGGAAATTAGTATTCCCATGGTTAGCGCGGAGCACCACAGTGCTAGTTCAGCCCCCGTTCTACCAAGCCAGAACATGGGTGAACATGCGGCTAATGCTGACGACGATGACGAGATACATACTCGCCCTCTCCCTACTCAGCACGGGTCTACTCGATCTGTGAAGTCGTATCTGAAGAATTTTGTGTTTGTTTTGTCCAAGTGACCGGATGGGAAAGTTGTTCCTCCGATCTTTTCCCATTCCCTCCCACTTCATGCTATGCCCCCCCCCCCCCCATCATAGAGTTACCACAAGCGGAAGCCGAGGCTGACCGAAGCCATGCTTCCTGCGGGGTGGAACATATGGTGAATAGCATGGAAGTGAAGAGGCTGGATGAAGCCTTGGTGTGTCTAGAACCGCAGAAGCGTACAACGAGGTGTGCCCGACCATGACCCCAAACCGTCAAACAAATTCCACCCCCAAAGCGAAACCCATATCCATTACCGCACCCCCACACCAAATCCAATTGCCGTCCCTCATCTATACACCAAGTTCGGACATCACTGGCCCAGTCCATTTCACACTCCACTCGTCGTCTGTTGGCCGTCAATCTTCAGATATGAGAGAGACTGCTGCAACAGGGGAGGTGGCATCCGGCACTGCACCGACCAATATTACCCCCACGGTGGGCAGGGAAGCAACCTGTTCAGCAGACTCCTTGCTCGAATTTTCCCTGTGTCTAAAAACTATGATAAGACACCAATTATCGTGTAATGGGAGATGACCACATCAACCTGTCCAAAGGCCATAGCATCCAATTGGCCTACCATACTCCCCAGTGAGCAGTTAGAACATCACACAACAGACAGAACGTCAACACCTACAGAACACACCTGCCTTCAAGACTGGATACGTCAATTCTTCATTGCGCGTACATCACATACTTGCTCAGTTATACTCAGCATAACAGAGACATTCAACACCGACACCAACAGCATTTAGCAGCACCTACTGGTATTAATTAATACCCGGTAGAGACATACACATTCCCGCAACAAATTCCTCCCACACAAATTGCGGGAGAGATAATATCTCCCACAGATTACGCCTCCTGCAAATAGCAACAGATTTGGCATTCACCAGCGTGGAAAATAACAGCCAACAAATCGCCCGCACACACCCTCTTATCCAGTCACGGGAGAACTGATCATATGGATATCAGGACTGTAATACCGCCATCTACAGTACGTGTCATGGGAGGGACGTTTGTCCAATGCTCCTCCCATTTCCCTTTTCCCGACATCGTGTGGAAACAGCTAAATTTACTGACTTCATCTACACGTAAATACAGTCGATATTATTAAGAGAGCAAGATGCCCGCATTGTCGTCAGTCACGAGAGTGCTACCCAAAAGTTGAATTCGACAATGAATTGATCAAAGTTATGACAGCATCCGACAGGTCATCTGCGCTCTAAAGTACCTCTGTCCCGCCCATGGGCTTGGCCATTACAGAGTGAAATACCCTCAGGTTTCGATAAAGTTGACATTCACGCCGCCTCTCCCTTTCCTTTCCCTCACCTGGCGGCCATAAACACATCACCTTTACCACAGCGCAAGTATCATCCACAGATAACCAGTCACGCGTATCAGATTCAATTCACCAACATGTCAGAAACACAGACACTCAGGTTGACTGTATTCACAATCTCCGAACGATGGCATTGTAAATTGTAATAACTGTGGCACACAGTTTGTGAGTTGTACTGTAATTTAACCATTATTAAATGGTATTAATGTGTTTGGTCTAGGCCGGGACGGAGCTAGTTCTACCCATTGAGGAGAATGCTTGGCCAGCCCTCCTGCTCGGAAAACACAGCTCTCTTGACGGGATCGGTAACGTTGATCTACCGGCTGCACAGATCTGTTTAAACCACACATCAAATTACTTACAACTTTACTGTTAAATTTTTGATTAAGAACACAACTGCTGTACCGTGCTACACATCATTAGCGCACGGGCTGGTAAAGCGGCATACAAAATTTGACAGTAAAAATACAGAGAGAATTTCAAAAATTCTCTTCCTTGCGTTCCAATCTATAAATCAACACAACCTATTACAGACACATACCAAGACGCATGTTAAAGAGCTCGCCCAAATACGGGACATTATAAAGATCTATAAAGTAACATATTTATTTCTATCTCTCGCTTCTACAGCAGACTGCACCTAGGCAACAGCATGTTGGCCGTTGCCATACACGGTATATATGTTTCCGATCAACCACGTACTTTTTAGAGCCACGAGACATTTACTGCTATTTCCAGTAAGTTGGATCAAACACTTTAAACAAAAGAGCCGCCTAAAGACACGACTACCACAGCGTGATGGAGGAGTGGCGAGGGTGAGTCTGGGGGCTTACCGCTGACGTCACCTGGCTCCAACACACCCCATCGAGCCTAAAATTGGAATAGGCAAGTTTATAAGCATCCAATCTTGAGAACCACCTCACGTTAACTAAAAGGTGAGACACCGCCAAGAAAAAGTAGTACCAGGTTTCCATGTTGATCGAAGGCTGTTAAATGCGCGAAACTAAGACAAGTTTAATGAGGATTCTTCCTATAATTAAAAGAACTCCCTTTGTATGGGAAGAATTAATCCCTAGACGTCTAGGCCAGAAAAAGAGAACACTTGTATACAGGAATGACCGAATCACCTGTTAAAACTGTTAGTTGTGGTCATCCGCCGCCTGTGATGTCACCAAACAGTATAAAAGGAGGTAGCGCACTCTGAAACTTTATGTTCCCGTCAAAACTCGACACCAGGGAAGAACAGATAGCATTAGGCTTCTTTCGTGTCGCAAACCAAATTCGGCTGTTTTCTTATTATTTCATTATTATAATTGATCTGGAAAGTTAAAAACAATGAAGTGATAAGACATTAGGTTTTGAATAAGGTTCCCGCAGTCAACTACCATGCGGGAAGGAGATGTCACTCCTTGAAGATTTAGCGTTATCGGATTCCTCTGAAGAAGAATCGGTACCAGTTCCAAAACGGTTCCCGTGTAACTCGTTATTAGCTAGCGGAAAGCCATGTATTAGAACATTTACTAGAAAATCCGATCTCACACTTCATGTTAATAAGGATCATCTCTTCCAGTCAGCCTTTTGTGTGATGGGCCAGTATCTCTACACCGCTACTCGGTGTGGGGTGACCCACGCGCTCCATTATCATCACCGCGTGCTAGAAGTAACATTAGTTCCTGGAGAAGCCACCCGATTCGAATCTCGGTTCCCAGTCAAAGTTCTTCTGACCGAGAAAATGGCCCGCACGAAGACAACACTACTCGTAGATATCCCATTAGTCATCGTCTTCTCATGGCTACTGTAAGCAACGTACCGACAGCCAGACGTGAAATCCTGCCCGCAGCCGTGTCTGGAATCATTACCCGGGTACCAGTCACTTCATCCACACCAGTCCTGAAGTGGAGTAAGAAGCAAAAGTCTCCCGCAAAATCCAGTTCGGCAGCACCCGCATCAGTTATTAGCCATCCGGCTACGTAGTGTCTAAGACAGTATTAGCCAGTCAGCCAATTTCGGTAGTGATTACGACACCTGCGGAAATAGACATTCCAAGTTACCCGCAATCACCATCTCCGCCAGAACTTACCATAGATGAGGGACCAGGTCCGTTGCAGCCTGTAGCGAGTAGTGTAACTCCGACCCGTGTTATTCAGCATCCGCCTCCTCGCCTTTCTGACCCAGCAATCAGAAAGGGAACCATGGCGGAACGTCCATACGCGGGAAAGAGATGCATCGCCCATACACAGGACATTCAGCCCGTGCATAACATCACCACCAGTCGTCTATTACAATATGATAAGCTTCAAAACATATCGTCTCCTGACGTATCTGCTCCCGCACCACGGCCTCAGCCTACGGTACAGTTCACCGCCATCACCACGACAGCTACAGCCGCCACCACGACGACTACCATCACTACAGCATCAACAATATTAGCAACCACTAGTACTGCCGCTGCCTTACGGACGGATATATTAAAACCGGCAGTAACTATGAGAGACATTATGGGCATGCATATTTCCGCCACCATCAGATGTTTCCGACAGTGCCAGTAATAGTGAAAGCATCTCAGCAATGACAGTGCATCCACCGCAACCCACCACCATCAGTCGCAGGCAATTTCGCTGCAGAGGTGTGATCATTTGTGATACAGCAGAAATATAAATAGGCGATTCATGGAAATGTATTAATTATTACTTTATTTTTGAAATACTTTTCTTCAAATTATATATGCTAGATCAATTGAATCCCGTCCCTAGGATGACTACGGTTATCTGACACAGCCGCACACTTTAGTGCCCGGCTGTGTCCCACATGAAATGAGCACTGTGGACTCCAAGGTTGTAAGAGCGTCGTGTGCGACGTAAAAATACAACATCCCGCAGTGCAATAATGTCGCAATCCCGTCAGCTAGGCTGAGGCTGCCTGATAAGCCAACTTTTAAGATATTATTATTATATATCTTATTTTTCTTATTATTTTTTCCCCTGTCTTAGATGACAGGACGGATATGGGGTCAGCGAGAGCTGCCCGTTGCGGACCCGCAATAATGGGCCGCAAATATATATATTTATAAATAATAAGAGATACGTGTTGCGTACCCCTTTATTTACCCGGGGTGCGCCAGTAATTCGGTGTGATTTAATAAATACCTCGTGAGGGTATGTTACATGGTTTATATATACCTTGTCTTTTTCTTCTTATTATATTCTTATATATTTAAACTTAAATTGTGGTACGTTGGAGCTTGGGTGTTCTCTGCGGGGATAATGATTGTCCGCACTCAGAGAGAACTCCCATGCGAGCTATTGTTTAGAATCATCTACTAAATAAAGTTACACACGCACCGTACTATTAATAAAAGAAAACAACAAAAGAAAAGGCTTGGAAAAATAATCTCAGGTCAATATGTATACCTAAATGTATGCCCCCCCCCCCCCCCCCCCCGCGTATATAGGCCTATGGGAGAGATAGCGTTGAAAAAACGTTCGTTAAAACGCATGATGCGCATGCGCGCGCCAGGATGCTGTTTTTGATAGAGCGCATAGTTACGACCAGGATAGTATGGCGAGTTTAGTGTACAGAGATGGTACCCTGTAATCCTTATGGATTGCCTGTTCCCGTTAAATCTAGCATTGGCCAAGACCATAATTTAACGGGCTTTTTAAATCTGTAAACCATTTCAAAATCGGTTGAGAAATAGCTGAGTTATCTACGGAAACCCCTTCTTGATTATCTTCAAAATATTCCCGTGACGTCATAATCAAGTGGACGCAAAACTTCTAGAATGTTCTAGAACATTCGGCTGCGCTATTAATAGCTACGGCCTGATTGGCCGTTGCTCGAATGATGATTGGGTGAAGCCTGCACCTGTGACGTCACGAGGAGTATAAAAGGAGACGCGATCCAGTGATCGAGAGCATCCTTGGCCAGGGGCGGAACAGGTTGGACCTGTACTAGCTGCGATCAACAGATATTACGCATATGACTTCAGTTGTCTGTTCCTCTCCAGTAGCTAGCTGTAGCCAACCCACCGCAGTAAGAACAATTGTGTATTTCCCTACTTACGGGAATAATTTGGAACTTCTGATAATTGTTCACGAATATCAATATCTACTTCGGAACAGAAATTTGCGGTGAGACCTTTATGGCCTGAATATGTGAGTCTACAGACGTAGAGGCAGGATGTTCTTTGATGGATGACTCGCCGGATCTGCCGGCCACGCCAAAAAGTGGTATTTCAACGGTCACCGCACTAATATCGTGTAGGTTCTTCTAACTTTCGACCGCAGCAAGTAAACTGTGCCCGGTGCGTCTTCAGAGCTGGCTGACGTACCCAGCAACAGTACGCTTTGTTTTGTATCTTCATCTGCACCCCCCCCCCCCACCCCCCGCTTGTGATTACTATCGTATCTTTTGCTGACTGCTCCTTAGACATCCTATTAGGCTTACAGTGCGGTGCGATGTACTCCCGCCATGAGTGTTCTTGCGGAAATCTTGTTTGCAGAAAACAGCTTGCGGGAACCAACCTGTGGCAACTTTCCAGCTTCCTGAGAACGATGCGTTCAGGTCATGTCAAACTACGGAATGACATATAAATTTCAGTAACACGGTAGCCTAACTTAAGAATGACTACCGAGTATCCAATTAACTATACTTCGCAGTTTAATTAGTTCTCTATATATATTTCGTTAATTATATTGTATCCGTAAGATCAGTCCCAATGACTAAAAAGAACCCTAACGGTCTAAGGACCGCTAGTTATAATTTCTGTATCTGTTTATAGTTATTCTCATTTTCCTCCATGTGTTGCTAACCGCACTATAGTAGGTTCGTTAACCTGTACTAATATGTATACCTTGATCATTTGATAATGTATTGATTGTTCTGGTTAGGTTATGTATATATATGGCCAGTGCCCATCTGTTCATATGTGTTGCTTATTCATAGAAATAAAGGACTGGAGTGCACGTAGGAAACACAGTATGCAGCACTTTCTCCCGCCACCAACAATTTTTCACTGAGGTCGCTGTCCATGGTATAACCCTGTTTAGCCTGGCATGCTACCGACTAAACCTTTTCTATTCAGCTCAATAGGATAGGTTCAAAATGATTAGAGACACTTTCTTCATTACATACTCTGTAATATATACTCTTCTCTTCCTGTAGTGCGATAATCTAGCCCCGCACTCCGGTAATACTCATAACTCCAAGATTTTGTCTCTCTTCATGTTCCACTCAGCCTTGTGGCTTCTTAATTGTTTGGATGTCCCTATCCGCACTATGGGCTGATCCGACTCAGAGAAACTATTGGGGTTTCCGAGCTGTATGGCCAGGGTGTGGTGTCACATACATGTTCCTTGTATCTTTGGATACTGAGTAGTTAGCACTTTAGCCAATGTAGGAAAGCACTGTGAAAACATATATTAAGTATTATTTTTATTACTGAACAAACATCCTGCACCGCAGTGAAAACCAGGGCAACTTGTATATAAACCTAATGACAGGTTAAATGGTTAGTACCATAGGACCGGAGACGGGCGAGATACATACCCCCACCGAATTCCATAATAATGTTCGGGCAAGATATTTAGATCTGCCACGCCCTTGCGGGAAGGACATTTATGGTGGGTATTCGTCTCTCTTACCCCCACTATAACGATAGAACAATGGTCTAATAATGCTTTCCTGAAAAGTAACCCATGTCCTGTAACATTTTATGTGGTTACTTGGCGGGATGTCCAGATTCTTATCCAGTTCAGAGATCTTGCTACGTAACATGTATGAGCGCTCTCTTCAGCATTGATGTCTTAGGGCATCTGTTCTCAGTGACAGCCATGTCTAATAACTAGGTAGATACCAGCCAGTTTGCGGCCAAATATAATTCTTGTTTTGAAAACAACTAAAAGCTAATTAAGGAAAGCAGAAGGCCGGCATAGATAAAGTGGCAACTACTAATTCAGCATACCAAGAATCACATAAGCCGGTGACGAGGGAATCCAGTGGGAATCGCCTGTCCAGTCCTCATGTAAAACAGTACGCACCCCTATAGTCATTATCTCACTAGGTATGGTATTTTCTTTCTAAAGCATTTTTGGTTGAAATATTAAAGTGGGCCCATTTTTGCCTACTATTCTTCTCCCGCTTTAAGCAGTGGCGACACTTTCCCGAGACGGAGGCCCGCGCGAGGCACTTGCCTCTCTCAAGGATTCAACGACGACGGTCCACGCAAGGATAATGCTCCTCACCCAAACTAGCACTAGGAGTAGTGCCCGCGTGAGGCATACAACTTTTCGTCCGAGATAACCTTCTTCCTTTCAGCATAGAGGTATAATAACTTATATTAAGTTAATTAGTTAAGTCTCGTGTACGGGAGCCTCCCTTGCGGAGATACCTCTGTAGACCTACGAGTATGGGTGGTAGCTCCGGGCGCCCCATGTTTAAAAGTTCATCTACCTGTCTCTATGTCTTTTATTTTCGTATGCTCTTACTGTAGTAGTATCTAGCATATTTATCATTGTTTAGGTAAACTCATTGTATAGACTTATATTTTTAGGTCACCAAATCAAATCTTGGAGGTCCATAGATCATGAAGTTGCTATGGACAGGCATACTGGTGACACACATTCTTGGGATGAGGCAGTTGTGGTTAATGTTCGCGAAGATGGTCGCACGGCCCCACCGGAAGGATTGAGTTCCACCGGCCTTAGGAGCCGGTTTTTGTTTCCCCCAGGGCAGTCTCGTACAAGGTCTGTCAACCCGAGACCGGATACTAACCAGCGTCATCACTCGTCATGTGTTAAATAACCAGCAGATGAGATTAATATGATAATGGTGGAAATGGATGAATTCACTGGAAATGAGTCTATGGTTCTGAGTTGACGTGTATTTGAAAATGATTTAGATAAAAGGAGTTGCTGCTTAGCCCTTCATTCACGTTTATGATATTCAGCAGTCGTTGGTAATCGTAGGAAACAATCAATGTTCAGTGGCAAGTGCTGGGATCATGCATTATTAAAATAAAGTGAACGTGCCTGACTGACATAGTTGATGCCGTAAACACTCTAGTATTTAACCGTGGGCTAGAGCAACACCATCTGGTAATGAATCATCCAGCACGTGTGCCTAGCACCATATGATTCTTGAGACTTCTCCATTGGTACGCAATGTACAGGACATGAAAATTATAGCGTCCTTTAGGAATTCATAACAGAATCGAAATTTATTGATAACCTATATACCACTCATTTTATGCTATGCAACAACAAAACGTACCATAATGTTGTTAGTTAGCTGACAGATCACATCAAACCAGAACCGGTCGCAACTGCTTTGTCTATGTGAGGCGCAATCTTCATGGAAGAATTGGGCAGATTATGATTGGTTAGAATGACGTCATAACCAATAAATATCGATCATACTCTGCAGTAAAGAATTATAAAGAATACGTTTGTGCGCCAAGCAAGTGAGGGAGGACTCACTGATTGGTTAAGGGGACCACTCACTTATTAGGTTAGAAATCTTCCAGGAAGAAAGAAGCGGAGGTTGATTGGTGACTTTATTGTTCAGCCAATCAAAGTGTGCTTATTGGATACGTAGAAGAGTTGTAGGAATAGATTGGATTAGATTCTGAGAGAAGTTGTCTATTTCGGCAAAATGCAGGGAGACCAAATTGGAGCTATAAAAGGGGCAAATATCTCAAAATAAATCAATCAACCACCATCTCTGATTCACTAAGCATCTTGCTTGCTTAGTTCGTGAAGCTGTGGCTCTTATGTCTAACGTAGCTTTGATAGGTTAGACTAGGACTTGGGATAATTTAGCTGTTAGTTTTGTACAACGAATTTGTACTAAGTGTTTATTTGTGAGAGATTTTGCTCTAGACTTCAAACTTATTATATTTCTGTAAATACAGTTTTCATCTTACTTATATCTAAGACAAGTCGTTTGTTAGTTTGATTAGGTTATGACTCTAGCTGAGCTGGGAGCAACACCCAGTCCTTACCAGGATCTTGAGAAAATCCGATTTAGGCCCAGCAGTCAGAAATCAAATATCGTCAATTCACCATCTGTCAGACGAGGCGAGCCGACTGCAGGTTACTTCTCATTCATCATCACCGGCGACGCTGTCGCAGCAGCACGCCTAAAGTGTCCAGTAGTGAAGCGGGAGACATCTTTATCGACGTCATAGATCTTAGTAAGAGTATCTGAATCTTGAAGACACGCCCACCCAGAAAATCTTCAAAATGTTAAACTCACGAATGCCAAATTTCATAACTACATTGACGCATACGAATTGTATTTCAAACAGAGATTTTAATGTCATTTGCGCTGCTTTCTCACAGCAAGAGGCGGACTCTTTGATGATAGTACTTGCATTTGAAGCAGCGAGGCCTAGGGCTTTCGTTCTTATATGCACTCAGGATACAGATTTGCGACTTCTTGCAACACGACGTGTTCACCTGTTAGGCAAAAAAGCAGATATGCTGATAGATACAAGTGATCGAAATCAACTACCAATACTCAAACGAAATACTAATGTACATGGAGAAGATAAAACTAAGACATTGTGCGGGTGGCATGCCCTGACCTGTTTCCACTCAAACGACCATATTGGAGATACATCTAAAAAGGCATGTTTGGAGACATTGTTGAAGACAGATCCTAGTAATCGAGCATGCATATCTACGCTGAGAATTGAGAGTGGACCTTTAGATTAAGGGTTGTGCATCATTTCCCTGCAGCCGCTTTATTAGAAAAGGTGTCAATCTCACTCAGCTGGAGGTATTTCAAGCAGCAACGCATTGAAGGAAGGGTGTAATTACTACGGCCAACACTTGGAGCTTGGTGGCAACACATCAGAAGAGCTCGCAGTCAATTTGTTGTTTGGGGGCAGAATCTTATTTTCTATCCTGTAGTGTAGTTTCCAGTGTTAGTGATACCCCGCCCATCACTAGCCAACATCTACTCGCACCTCGCTCGTGTTGGGATCGCTTGATCCCTGAAATTCTTAAACACGAATTCCCAAAAAACTATACAGCTAAGCTGTTAACTATTTTGAATCTAATTTGACTGGGTAATGTTGCTGCCTATGACAGCAACAGCGTCCAGTCAAATTAGTTTCAAAATATTACAGAATGTTGATTGAACGGCAACTACCTACAATTAGTACACCGTGTATTAAGTGTTAAAAACAGACTATAAGAAATCATTCAAGATGCCATGATTATTACGTCATCCTACGTCACGTGGTTTATTATGACGTCAACTGACGGCATATGATAGATGGATACACTTGCATAGGTCTATTACACCTTTGGAAAGACGGCTGCAATGTGTTATTAAAATCAGTGATCATTCAAACAACGAATTGAACATTGTTGTGTTCTTTAGTTCTTGAAAAGTGTCATATGATGGATAGATGTTGAGTTATGGTGACGGAAAATACCATATTTATAAAACGTAGCCATTTAGCTCACCTGCATACGGAGACTTGTGAAAACTGATATTGTAGTTTTGGTCGTATTGTGCATGGCACGCGTATTTGCTACTATGTTGAGGATAAATTGCTTGAAAAGATGTTTACAATGATTAGAATATCGAGAGATTACATATCATAGGGCAGAAATGGCAGCCATTTTGAAATCAAACAAATCTGAGAAATTTAAAAGTCAGAGGCGGCATTACTATTAGCAGTAAATAGCGGCCATTTCGAAATCCAATATAGTTGACAAAATGTGAACTGTAAAGAGTACAGAATCGTGAGTGATTTTTTTTTTAAATTATTGCAAACCATAAGACTGTTTGGCAATTCATTGGAATTGAGATTATCGGCATCGTAGAAAGGATATAGAGCCAAAAGTAGCTTCACGATTGTGGACATTCTGAGATTAAATGTGCATATACACAGCAGAATGGTTAAAAATACAATTGTTAAAATAATATACATTTAGAGGCTTAAATCGTGTGCCGGGATGTAATGAAACGAAATAAATCTTAGCATATGATGATTTCATTCCGTATACATTACCATAATAAGTTGAATTGGAGGTACGAGTCCCTGATTTAAATTCACAACTAAAACCTACGAAATTTATTTATATGGAATGAAATCATCATATGTTAAGAATTTATTTCGTTTAATTATATTGAGGTACACAATCTAAGCCTCTAAAAGTATATGATTTCAACAATTTTATTTTCAAGCATTTTGGTGTGAATATGCACCTTTAAGGATTGCTGACACACCTTTTAACATTCATGAATTGTTTTGTTCAGTATAACAAACCTTACAGAAAATCATTTTTGGGATTGGATTTACATAGTGCTGAGAAACGAAAATACAGTCTACCACATAGGTTTACAATCGTGTCCATTTTGAAATACAATATGGCTGCAAAACTGTGCCTTTCCGGAATTGTATTTATTTCATATATTGTCGTAATAATAACGATCCATAACTCTAAGAGGACACTATTACGAGTGTAATCGAGTGTATATAGGCCTTAGCAAGGGAGATGTATCCTAAAGTTGGTTCAAAATGGCGGCCATATTCAAATCCAAGGTCGCGGTAGTTATGGTGACAGAAAAAATGGCTAAATGTGTTTTTGCATTTCTTTATGTTAGAGGGAAGTTGTTTGAAAATTGTTAAGAATGTACCGAACGAAGCATATCATTTCCCCAACCTGTCAAACTCTATGGATATCTCGAAACGCATTGCTCAAATTTTAATTCAAGAAAGCGGATGACTGCGCAAAGGACGTTTAGCTGTTGTTAGCGTGATGGTGAGCGTTCAAGTTCTTTCGCGATTACAATGTTTTTTCATGACAAAAAAATATACATGTAAGCTGTTGCACATGTTGAAACTAATTTGATTTGGTGTTGTTACTGCCTATGTCGCCCAGATTAGATTCTGAATTTTCTACTTAATGCTTAGTAAATAGTTAAGACATACAATTCATGCAACGACGCTTAGTACATCATCAATTACTCGTTCGTGACGAACTTAGTTATGCCATTTAGGGCATAATTTATTATGGCATCGCCATACTCGCCTCGCAGTTACTTGGATACGCTGGATGAAGGAAAATAGTAAAGAGCGATCTGAAGCATATTCCGCGTTCCGTTTCTGCAACCCACTTTCCGCATTCCGCGTGCCAGGTAAACGCAACTGTAGGCGGCAACATACACACACGCGTTAATTTGTCATTTTTTCGAGTACAGTTTCCGCATCATCGCACTCGGATAAACGGGATAATCACCTAAGTCTATAAGCCTGTGTTATCTGTGTATAACCGTGATGTGTGCGCAGCCAAATGATGATTGTTCTTTAAGATGGTGATCGAAGACCCCGACCCGTATTAAGGCAATGGATAATTGGGGCTACAATCCAGGAGGCCCGAACAATAAGTGGGGTGGGGGGGGGGGGCTAGGCTGGTGGGCCCAAATAAAAAAATTAATTATCGCTTTTTATCCACTTGAACTTACTGTATCAGAGATTTACAGTAATGTTATACGTACGCTTTTGAAAATGTAGAAATCAATTTGACTGGGTGTTGCCTTTCAGTCAATTTAGTCTCAAAATATCCAATATAATTTTGATTTTGTGGAGGGGTGTAGTAGTAGTAGTAGTAGTAGTAGTAGTAGTAGTAGTAGTAGTAGTAGTAGTAGTAGTAGTAGTAGTAGTAGTGGTAGTAGTAGTCAATCATAGCACATGCTGTCTTTTGGCTCTGCTAATTACGTCGATTTTAGACGGTTTCTACTATTCACCCATGCTTATTTTTTGTCCTGTTGTTGTATAAGTGTATATACGTTAGTTTAGTTATATTTAATGTTGCAAGTTTTGTTGTGGGAGGTCGTTTTTTGCGACGAAAGTTTTCAGGCTGCAGTAATTTATTTATCACTGCTGTGGCCATTTCAGCCGGCCTCCTCTGTTGTGTATTCTGTCCTATTGTTGTTGGGATTTTTCCCATTTCACGGTCCGGTATACTAGCGCTTTTATTGTTGGCTGCCTTTATATTCTGACTGTCCATGCTGGATTTTCAGTCGTAGAGAGAGTCGCTACATGCTCGGCTTACTGTTGAGCTAGAGCGTCACTGTGTTATCGCCCTATGCGTTAAAGCATGTCTAGCAAATATAAACAGGAATTGAGCCTTAGGGTGACGACTGGCGGGTGGAGTGTGGGGGCCATTGACCTTTATCATGGCCTGAAAGAGGTTGTTGGTTCGGGTCCCAAGGTGTTAAAGGGCCTGATTAATATAAGCAGGTCAGTGTGGCATGTTACGGTATGCAATGAGGGAATTAAAGACAAATTATTGGAGGATGGACTGATTGTCAATGGAGAAGTCTGTAAGGTACAGGAAATAGATTCAGATAAACTGCTAATTAAAGTGAAGGCGCCATTAGAAATACCTAATGAACGAATTAGCGCAGAAATGGCCATATATGGTCTAGTAGTTTCAATAGAGAATGAGACGTACCAATTTGACAGATCTCTAGAAAATGGAGTTAGACGAGTGTGGATGAAGGATATTTCAAAACCTCTTCCAAGTACGCTCTCAATTGACAATACATTTTTTCTGCCGTTATGGTACTAAGATCCAGACATGTCGCATTTGTACCAGTACCGACCACCTAGCTAGCGCATGTCCACATAAGGACAAATGCTTAATTTGTGGGTCAACTGATCATTATAAATGGCGATGTAAGGAAGCAACAAAGAATCAAACTCGAAGTGCTTCAGAACCAAAGAATCACCAGGAGCCTGAACCGGCTGCTGTAGCTGCCGTTTACAAAACGGCTACTGCAGCTGATGTTCATAAACCAGCTATCCTGTGGTAGTAGACATGGCAGATTCTATTGAGGTATTGAGCGAGAACGTGACACAAACTCCTGTACCAATGGCTAAGGATGTTAGTTTAACATCCGGGTCAGAAAGTCTACAACTAGGGCAAACAAGATTCAGATCACAGTCCACTGAAAGCGCTGAAAATTCAACACTAGATCAGGCCTCTCTGACTGTTACCTTGAAAGGTGTGGAAGGTAAAACATATATTGCTGTTGGAGCCAGCAAAGAATTAACAAGCACCAGTTCCAGCATTCCTCGCAAGACAGAAAGTAGTCTTAAGCGACAAAAAGATGACTCAAGTTCAGATTCTGACGTGGAAGAAGACCATGTTCATGATATGTCATATGATTATGATGATAGCGTATCTGTTGCTGATTCGGATATATCTGTCAGTACACAGAGTTCTCAAAATGCGGAAATGGTTATGTACCGCTCAGAAACAGGGCAGGTATTGATCACTTACATAACAAAGAAGGGTGTGCTCTATCGTCAGTTACGCAATGATTCTGATGTATCAAAATATCAGCATCTGATAGTAATTGAATTAAACACCTCAGAATTCAATGAAAAGATTGGTAAATGGGCGAAAAAGAACTTGAGTAAGAAAAACAAATCAAATTAAAATATGTCAGTTTTAAATTTGTTTTAAAATATTTTTAATGTTAATTTGCACATTAAATTGCAGAGGTTTAAATGAGGAAATAAAACAACGTGTACTATTAGATGAATTAAAGGCAAGAAAAGTTGACATTATTATGCTGCAGGAGACAAAATTACACGATATAGAGGTCATTGAAAGGTTCAGGTGTTTGACGAATGGAGAACTCTATTACTCTGTTGCCAATGAACCGAGTGCAGGTGTTGCAATTTTGTTTCTCCCAAAATGCCTCAGCTGGATAAATATCATTTCTTCTTCATCCGATAACAATGGGCGGTGGGTTAAAGTTGTAATCGACATAGAAGGGTCAAGTTACACTTTAGTTTCAGTCTATGCACCGGTGTTGCATTCTGAAAGATGTACATTCTTGTCCAGTATATCACCCATTCTTAATGATAATGCTGACAATATTATCCTGGGTGGTGATTTTAACTGTGTTATGGATGGGACGCGAGACAGAAGTTCACTTTCTAGCTATGGTGACACATCGCATGGCAGACTTATCGAATTTTAAATCCAGAGGGTCGTGATTTCACATGGCATTCAAATAACGGCCGACTCACCTCTAGAATAGATCGAATTTATATTCAAAGAACATTGAAAGGAAATAGGGTAAATGCTGGTATGTATCCCATTACGTTCTCTGACCATGACATGTTTTACATCACGCTGGATAATGCCGACTGGGTTAAACGCGGCCCTGGATTTTGGAAAATTAATAATTCGCTGCTAAATGAATCTAAATATCAAACTTGTGTTAACAGTTTTTGGCAACATAAGCTTCGAAACAATTTAATAACATGGTGGGAAGATGTAAAAGTTGGATTTGCCCACATTTCAAAACAATATGCCATTGGGAAAGCGCGAATGATGCGCAAGGAGAAGAAAGCACTTGAGCGTTCTCTGTTTCTCCTAAGTAGGAAGGTTGAGAATGGTGATAGTCAGCATAGTGAACGGCTAAGCGATATAAAATCAAAGCTTACGCAAATAGATAGATATAGGGTTAAAGGTGCAATAACTAGGAGCAGAACACAAATGTATATCGAAGGAGAGAAGCCAACGAAATACTTTATTGGGCTCGAAAAATCGAAAGGAGTTGAAAAATTAATTAGGAGTTTAAATAACAACGACAACGGCAACAACGACGGCGGAAACAACGGGAACAGCAACAACAACAACAACAACAACAACAACAACAACAACAACAACAACAACAACAACCAAAATTGCTCTACGCAAAAGGAAATTATGGAAACGGTAGAAACATTTTATCAGATGTTATATAAATCTGATAATAGTAATGATATAAAGTCATCTGAGATGCTAGCCAATGTCAAAAATGCATTCTCAAAATCGAGCACGGAATTCTGTGGGCTCCCATTAACACTAGCTGATCTGACCACTTCTCTAAAACATATGAAGGGTCGCAAAGCTCCAGGAGGTGATGGACTTAGCGTGGAATTCAACCACACATTTTGGCATCTCATTGGGCCAGAGTTTATTCAAGTAATAAATGAAATTTTCTTACATGGTAGACTTCCTTCTACCATGTCGCAAGCATATGTTCAACTTATATTCAAGAAAGGGAATCGACAGAGCCTAGAAAAGTACAGACCCATCTCGCTCCTCTGTGTCGATTATAAGATTATTTCGAAAGCGCTTGCTAAAAAACTTGCTAGTGTTCTGGATGAAGTTATCCATGCCGATAAAACTTGCTCTATTCCAGGCCGCTCTATCTTGACCAATACATTTTTAATTGGAGACATTATACATTTGGTTGAGAAAGGTAATGCCCCAGGAGCCATTATAGGTTTAGACATCGAAAAGGCGTTTGATCGATTAGAATGGGAGTTTATGTTTACATCACTCAGTCACATTGGTTTGGGACCAAATTTCATAAAATGGATCCGCATTCTCTATGGCAATATTAGCAGCAAATACCTCGTAAGCAATTTTAAAAGTCAGCCCATTATTTTAGAGCGTGGTGTCCGTCAAGGGTGTTCATTGTCTCCCGTGTTATTCGTCATAGCAATGGAGGCATTAGGAGCAACCCTCAGGGAGGACCCACTTATTCATGGTATAGATATTCATGGTGTAAATCGGCCCATAAATGTGTCTCAAATATTCCGATGACACAACTGTCTTTGCAGGCACAAATGCTGATTTTAAAAGGCTTGACACGATTTTATTGGATTTTCACATGGCCTCTGGCCGGAAGATAAACACAGCTAAATCAATTGGAGTATTTCTGGGTCAGTAGAAGAGTAGGTGTGATAAGCCACTAGACATCCGATGGACAAATGAATCAATTAAGATTCTAGGTATTCACTTCAGTAGAGAGGGTGAAGAGAACCTTAACTGGGAAGAGAGAATAGCTAAAATGAAGAAAACCTGTAATGCGTGGAAGCATCGGCATTTAACTATTTTCGGCAGAACCTTGGTTATAAATACCTTAATACTTTCAAAGTTATGGTATACAGCCTCTGTTATATATATGCCCAAACATGTCGAATGTGAAATAAATAGAATGGTCCGAGAATTTGTATGGGAAGGTAAGGCATGTCTTGTATCACAGGATGTTTGCATGAATGATTTAATTCATGGCGGGCTTAATCTTGTAGATGTTAAAATGAAGAGCATGTCATTGCGTTTCAAATTTGTAAATGCATTGCTTCATTCTGATATTCAGTGGGCAAATGTATCAAGGTCGTTAATAGAAAGCTTCATAAAGCCTTTCTCAACCAAAAGCTTTTTTTGTGCCAAAAATCCTCCCCCGAATTATACGCGAGTTCCTCCTCATTTTCTCGAGCTAAACACTGGTTTTGATGTGTTTATTAAAGTTGACGATGTACCACTATACTGGGAAAATGTTTTACAATTGGAGCTATGGGGCAATAATCACAGCACGCATCACGGCAAAGCTATGTACTATCCATCAATGGCAGGGAAAGGCATTAAATATGTATGTGACATCGTTGACCCTATTAGGAGGGAATGGAAATCACTGGCTGAGATTTGCTAGGTTACTGCTCTTCGACCAATAGATGCTACGCGTCTGTTAGCTCGCATGCAAGAAGCTATACCGAAAGCTTGGTTCTCTCTATACAGTGCCGATCTTACTGATGAAGAAGCTGAACTAAAATTCATCAGTAATGATAAGGAATTTTCCTGCAGAATGGCAGTAAGCAGCTGGTATAAGCTCCTTAGGGAACTACATGCTATACCTCCAAGAGCTATTTATGCATGGGAGCAGCATGGTTATAATATTCCGAACTGGGAGATAATATGGAAAAACATACATTTACCGAATATTCCTAATCAGGCAAGAGATATAGTTTGGAGACTAATACACAGAAAAGTTTGGGTTAAACATCTCATGACAAAAGCAAAACTGTATGCTGAAGATGATAATAAGTGCGTTTTCTGTGTAAGCTCTGAGGAAACATTGGTACATCTATTCGTTGAATGCCATGTTGTAGTTCAGTTCTGGGTATATGTAAGTAGGATTTTATCAGATCTCGGTGTTCCTACATCGGACATAACACCACACACTATTTTATTTCGTGACCTTGCAAATGAGTCACTACAAATAAATAATACAGTTATTGTGTTAGTCTGCTTAAGCATTGGAATTTGGAGCATTTGGAAACATCGCTGCTCCGTAGTGCATGATGCAAATGCTACTCTCACACACGATCATTTAAAATGTTTAAGTGGGATATTTTATGCGTTATTGTCACATTGTGTTAGAGGCGAATGCCATAAGTATATTAAAAAACAAAATCGAAAAACGTGTAAAAGAATATGGTGCAGAGGTAGATTAATATCATTTGAAAATGACAATCTGTCCATCAAAACACCGCCGTGATTATTTAACCTTTCATTTAATGTGCCGAATACGTAAATATTTTAACACTCATATTACATCCTTGTCAATTTGTGTATAATTTAATGTTGATTATGGAAGTATATTTTTAAGAATACATTTTTAATGTAGATTTACCATTTGGTAGGAAATCGTTTGAATGGAGGCTGTTGAAGCCTGATGTAACTGCCGCTTCCAGTCATTCGGTTTTAAAATTATCAGTCGTCTGTTATTTGTTTTGGACAGAGCAAAATGCACTGTAAAATTCTGGCCTAATATCATCCTATGTTTATGAATTACAAACGATCCAGTTTTATATTTTGGAACCGCCTTATCATTGTAGCTAAGATCGTTATAAAATAGCAGCGAGTTTTGTCATTGTTTAACAATGTACAATCCCGGACAATTTTAGAATCTCTCTCAAAATGTAAAGAGAAATATTTAAATGCCGCAGAGATATTACTATTGAGCTCCGCGTTGCTGACAAAGTGTTTGCGTTTAAATGCTCGCGCTGTGTTGGCTATATAAAAGATTACCCGGGCCTATTCAGAATAGAGCATACTAGATGTTTAATTTGATCAACATAATGAACGTATGGCGTTTATTTTATTAGTATATACTTACTTTGACAGAACAGATATTTCAAAAATACTATTAGGACGAAAAGACTGATAAATATGTAATTAGATTTTTAATGTTAATTAACATTTAATCCTTTGAACCCAGAGTTCCACGAATATCACGTTCCGGACAATCGTACGTGTAAGCTGATGGATGTTTTGAAACTGTTTGGACTGGAACCCGTTGCTGCCATATACGGGAACGACTCCCAGTTAGTTGTGTTTCAAAATATTCAACAGAATATTTATATTTATTAAAATAAAAATGATTTCTTTCGTGTTTGTCCCTTGGAGTTCAAAGAGTTAAATATGTATATTTATTGAGCAGCGATTTTGAAGTATTTTATTTTACTGAAAGACAGATGAATTTTTGAAAGGTTTTTCCTTTTCACTTGCCGTTTATTTACTGTTTGTATGCTTGTATGTTGTATGATTTGTACGTCAGTCTTTTGTATATTTTTGGATATGAAAGGTTTTCCGCACGATCCATTGATCGTGTTATCAATAAAAAATAAATAAAAAAAAGTAGTAGTAGTAGTAGAGTAGTAGGAGTAGTAGTAGTAGTAGTAGTAGTAGTAGTAGTAGTAGGAGTAGTAGTAGTAGTAGTAGTAGTAGTAGTAGTAGTAGTAGAGTAGTAGTAGTAGTAGAGTAGTAGTAGCGGCGGCGGTGGTGGTGGTTGTGATGGTTGTGGTGGTGGTAGTGGTAGTGGTAGTGGTAGTGGTAGTGGTAGTGGTAGTGGTAGTAGTAGTAGTAGTAGTAGTAGTAGTAGTAGTAGTAGTAGTAGTAGCATCAGCAACAGCAGCAGCAGTAGTAGTAGTAGTAGTAGTAGTAGTAGTAGTAGTAGTAGTAGTAGTAGTAGTAGTAACAGTAGTTGTAGTGGTAGCAGCAGCAACAACAGCATCAGTAGTGGTAGTGGTAGTGGTAGTGGTAGTGGTAGTGGTAGTGGTAGTGGTAGTAGTAGTAGTAGTAGCATCAGCAACAGCAGCAGCAGTAGTAGTAGTAGTAGTAGTAGTAGTAACAGTAGTTGTAGTAGTAGCAGCAGCAACAACAACATCAGCGGTAGCAGCAGCAGAAGCGGCGCCGGCGGTGGTGGTGGTGGTGGTGATGCTAGTGGTACTAGTAGTAGTAGTAGTAGTAGTAATAGTAGTAGTAGTAGTAGTAGTAGTAGTAGTAGTAGTAGTAGTAGTAGTAGTAGTAGTAGTAGTAGTAGTAGTAGTAGTAGTAGTAGTAGTCAATATTGTCAACGCACTGGCTCAGAATCTTCAATAATTGAAAAAATTCAAAATTTTTGATATTTTGGTTTATCTTACTGCCTGAGATTTGTCATTTTGTTTGAGGAAAGCCATATGGCATTAATGTTAACCCCTTACTGGTTCATTTTGTTCTTTAAAATCCAAATATTGGCTTACTTATTTAATGTACATTTGCAGGCACAGACAAGGTCATTCCCGAGAATATGCCACTGGAACGACTGTCTCGGTTCGCGAGCCAGTGATTACATCGGTAAGTTTTTAAAAATACTCCAATCCCCGCCGGCAAATGGACATTGCCCAAGATCACTACATTGAGCGTTTTTGGCTGACCATCATGCAAGGGTTAATGTTGAATGATTGAGATGGATATTCTGGATAGCTATTTGAGTTTTGCTTTTACCAAGTAGTAAACAATTTTCAGATTAAATTCGGATTTTTCTTAAACCCAATTACTGGACGCTTGTTAAAGGGTTGTTTCAGTTTCTCCTGTAGGTTTTGATACTCATCTTTCAAGATTTTGGAAATTTCAACGTTTTTCCGATTATAGGTCAGAATGAATGGAATTTTGTCACATTGATCAGATACGCCTGGGTCCGAGTTTATTCCCCTTGGCCACTGTGTTTCGAGTTCTTTAATCCAAAACGATTCTCGAAGTTTTCTTTGTTTATCAGTTTATTCTGCCGTATCTGAAAGGGGTGGCTGTTCAATCGGCATAATTTCAAAGTCACAAAGGACTAAATGGTCAGGAAGATTAAAATGTTCGGAAACATGTGTGTCTTCCTCTAGCCTAATATCTGAGAGGTGTCGAGTTGCCCACTATCTTAATGGACATTTGGTTTCGCCGACATACTGTGTTTGGCACAATTTGCATGAAATTAGATAAATAACAATTTCAGAGTCACAATCTAGATTAGACTGAAGTTGGAACTTGCTTTTGTTCTGAATGCTCGTGAAAGTATTCTGGTTTGGGAGAAATTCATCTAACTTGCACCTTTTCTTTCCGCATTTGCGAGATTCGCCTACACCTATAATCGGACGATTGTGAGAAATCTTTGTAGGCCGACGATTTGAGGCATTATCTGGAAAGGTTTCCAAGCCGTCCAATGTTTCAGATTTGATTTTGCGCAAGAATCGTGAGGAGTAACCTCGTGGTTTAAGGGCTTTGAATAGGGTAGAGCACGCTTCTTCAAAGTTTTTCCTATCACTCGAATTCCTGTGAAAACGGATTATTTGTGATTTTACTATTCCTTTAAAAGTATGCGGTGGATGGAAAGATTTTTTGTGCAATAGCTGATGCGAATCGGTTGGTTTGAAATACACTTTGTAGTCTAAGTAGCCAGTTGTTTCATACTTTAGACCTTTATATACAGTTACATCCAGGAAATCTACAGACATCTCGTCAATGGTTGCTTTTAATTTGATATTCGGATCGTGATTGTTCAGAATTTCGAAAAATTCATCAAACTCTGCCTTTGTGTGTTGCCAAATCATGAAAATGTCATCAAGGTACCTGCGATAAATGAGGGGCTGTTTTGGACACTTTTCTAACGCTTACTCCTCCCACTCTGCTACGTAAATATTGGCAAAACATGGGCTAAAGCGCTTGCCCATCGCGCAGCCGCAAATTTGTTGGTAAATTTCGCCACCGAATTCAAAATCAGTGCCTTTCAGACTCAGCTCTAATAGAGCTATTACTTCTCTGTCTGGCCTGTTGGTGTCTGGGTAGTTCACGAATGCTTTACGGATAGAATTTATACCCTTCTCGATGTCAATGTTTGTATACATAGCATCGATGTCAAGCGTGACCAAGAATGAATTTGGCGGTATCCATGTCTCAGAGACCTGTGATAAGAAGTCTTCTGTGTTTTTCAAGAAGCTGGGGTGTCTATTTGCTATTGGCTGTAGATGGTAATCGATGCATTCACTGATTCTGTATGATTATGCTGAGCCACAATCAGAGATTATAGGTCGCCCGTGCGGTGACATTGGGTCCAACCACTAATCTATGGGTTTATGAATTTTTGGCAAAAGATAGAAAGTCCGTGGTTTTGACTCAAGCTTAACAAAGAGATACTTATGTTGCTTTTCGGTGATCTTCTTGCTATCGAGCAATTTTTGAAGAATCTCATTAAGTTTGCTGCAATTACTTTGCCAAAGTGGTTTGCTTAGTTTCTGGTAATGCTTTGGGTTACTAAGTTGTCATTGTGCTTCACGTTTATAGTTATCTTTAAGCATTATTACAGTTGCAGACCCTTTATCTGCAGGTTTGATGACAATTTCGCTGCTTTTAGACAATTCAATTAAGGCCTGGCGTTCCTCATAGGGTAAATTTGGTTGATCATTAGGGAATGCAGAATTTTTAACACGCTCTGAAAAGAGTTCTATGCTTTCACCAATCGCTGGGTCCAGGAGTTTTACGCTTGGTGCCCAGCCATTTTTTTCAATGAATGGTAGAATGTTACTATTAGAGTTACGAAAGAAGTCTGCTAACTTAATACGGTGACTAAATTCAGATGTTTCCATACAGCCATTATCTAAAAGAGCATCCAAACCTGTTTTAGGTTTTGGTGTTGGGACAAATGTAAGACCAAAATTGAGCAGTGACTGCTCTGCTTCACCTAATGGGGAGCCAGTTAGATTGACAATATTACTGCCCAGTCCTGTTTCCGGGCGGATGTTACCTTGGCCCCTGTCTAGTTTAAATCTAAGAATTTAAGCCAGGCAGAATACATAGAGTTAGCTGTCTTTTCAGTCCAATGAATGTTATCCGTAACAACATTAAATTCGGAGAGTCTGAATGCAGGAATGACAGTCACAGATTTTGATGATTCAGCCCTCGAATTGAGGGACTGAATCGCCAACCTCTGCTGAGCTGTCAACCGACTTGAATAGTTAAGTTTTGCGAAGTAAATCGCAGTCTTTGGGAATTTGGACTTAATCGCACTGAAAAGCAGCATTAATCTATGTTTTGAACTAGAGATGGGTTCATTCATATCATTAATACCAATGTTACGCACTATTTTCTCTGGTTTAAATGCTCCAGTGTACTTTTGAAGTATTCCTCTAGCATGACACAATTTAGCTCCTGGGTAGCAGGCAACTTGCGTTTCAGGGTGGGGCTCAACATTAATGCGACTCAGGTCCGAAGCTCCAAAGATGAGTACTTTGTTCGTGAGAACAGGTAGTCGCCAGTCAATTTTGTTTTCGATTTCATGACGAAATTTCCAAAACATGTTTCTCTCCAACATGGTGGGTTGTTTGGGTCTATTTGCAAATTTAATAGGACGCACCTCCGGTGCATTACTTGGACCTGGAGTTGGAGAGAAGCTGGGCTGTGGTCAGTTTCCCTGTTGGGGATGGGGTCTTGAGACCAGATGGTTGACTGCTCTGAGGGGATTTCTGAGAAGCGCCAGTCCGTGGACCAGATTTGCTACCATTAACCCTTTCCCTCTGTGGCAAGGGCGGATATTCGTTTGGGTCATTTAGATTGCCTAGTGGAGAGTCAGGTAGTGGGATTAATGATGCTTCAAATAGCATATCTCTAGGGCCAGAATCTAATGGTAGCAATGGAGAGATCTTATTGTCTACTCGTTTTGTGACTGGCGGCGAAGTTTCAGGTGATCTGAGGCGTTTTTTCATTTGTGATTGTGGGGCCACAGTTGGTATCATGACCAGAGGTGTGGCTTGTGCGAGATTTTGAATTGGTTGCTGAGATGGATCTATCGGTCGCACAACATCGTAAAAAGAACTAATCGCATTAATGTCGAGCTTTCTATTATAATTGTTTTTTGCCCAGCGTATAGCATTGGATTTAGCACGACCTAGGTCTAAATGTCGCATTGCCTGTGTGAGGACTACTTCAGTTCTAATACTACCAAGTTGTTCATTATAGTGATTTAACATGGCCTTAATGGTAGATTTTGCCCACTCAAAATTCACATTCCAGATGGCAAAGTAGATGTCATCATCTGGCATAGCTGGCTTACAAAACCCATTCAGCTCTTCCACCTTCCTGCTAAGCCCATCAGGGAGGGTTTCGGCATCTAAATGCCTACGGAGCGTAGCGATATGGTGGAAGCACTGACTTATTTGGTAATACAGCTTTACCAGGCGCACATGCGCAGATGAACCCCCTTTACCATCTCCATTCTTCCTACGACCATTCTTCCTCGCAATAGCCATTCAGACAGACAAGCGTTCAATCTAACTAGCAATCAGACAGGCAATTGAGCAGGTAAGAAAGATTCGATCAGGCAAAACTCAAATTCAAGCAGACAAATTCATTCACATCAACTACAAATTGAACCAATATATTACTTACACCTGAAAGATAAATTATAGAATTAACATGTAATATGCAAGGGTTAACAATACAACACTACAATACGTAATATTATAAGTTACTCACAGTAATTATGGACACCGTCAATTGGCTAAATGCATTTCGCAGGGATGCGCATCATCAGTAGCCTATATGACAAATCTGTCAGTCCTTCAGTATAGACAGCTGTATATACCTTTACTGAATTACTCAATCTCCTTTGAAAAACTACTCTATGGTTTAATTTGAACAATTGAACTTTGTGCAGGGGTTGAGTTTCCTTTGATCCGGGTTTATCACAAACATCATTAATACAGCAAATGATTAGTGGACTGGTTTCACTCCACACAAATTAGTGAAATTTTACTCTTCCGAATTGGATTGATAAGTGAGTAGTGTTTCCTTCACGAGATCATGAACCGATAATTCAAAGGTGTTATATGCTTTTGTTGGGACACTCAATTTTGCCTTTTGATGCCTTTTGAATCAAGTTTGGAGGACATATTTTGCCATTTGATAGAATTTTGTTCACCACACCCGAAAGGCCACTGCAGTGTTTATAATTAAACTTTGTTCATACATGTAGAAAGAAAGTAGTATTCAGCTCCCTTAATTTTATGTGAGAGAGTGGCTGGGCGGACACACAGACACACAGACACACAGACAGCCAGATGGCTGGCAAGGCAGATGGACGGATCCATCCATCCATCCATCCATCCATACACCCATCCATCCAGACATCCATCCATCCATCCATCCCACGCCTCCATCCATCCATCCATGGACGGATGGGGAGGCGGGCAGGATGGGGAGGTGGGATGGGGACGCGCATAAATGAAGGATAGAGCTTAGTCGGAGAGAGGGGGGGAAGGATCCATCCATCCATCCATCCACCCATCCATCCATCCATCCATCCATCCATCCATCCATCCATCCATCCATCCATCCATCCATCCATCCATCCATCCATCCATCCATCCATCCATCCATCCATCCATCCATCCATCCATCCATCCATCCACCCACCCACCCACCCACCCACCCACCCACCCACCCACCCACCCACCCACCCACCCACCCACCCACCCATCCATCCATCCATCCATCCATCCATCCATCCATCCATCCATCCATCCATCCATCCATCCATCCATCCATCCACCCACCCACCCACCCACCCACCCACCCACCCACCCACCCACCCACCCACCCACCCACCCACACCCACCCACCCACCCACCCACCCACCCACCCACCCACCCACCCACCCACCCACCCACCCACCCACCCACCCACCCACCCACCCACCCACCCACCCACCCACCCACCCACCCACCCACCCACCCACCCACCCACCCACCCACCCACCCACCCCACCCACCCAACCCACCCACCCACCCATCCATCCATCCATCCATCCATCCATCCATCCATCCATCCATCCATCCATCCATCCATCCATCCATCCATCCACCCTTCCACCCACCCATCGATCTCCACACATCAATCCAACCACCCATCCATCCATCCATCAATACACCCATCCATCCACCCATCCATCTATCCATCCATCCATCCATCCACCCATCCATCTATCCATCCATCCATCCATCCATCCATCCATCCAACCCATGCCCCCATCCATCCATCCATGGAATGATGGGGAGACGGGATCGGGACGTGCATATAAAAAGGATAGAGCTTAGTCGGAGAGAGGGAGGAAGGATCCATCCATCCATCCATCCATCCATCCTACACATCCATGCCAATCAACCATCCATCCCACATACCCATCCATGGTAGGAAGTGGATTGGGGATGATGGAAGGGCAGGATCCATCCATCCATCCATCCCACCATCCACCCACCCATACATCAATCCATCCATCCATTCATCCATCCATCCATAGAGGTAGTAGTAGTAACAGTAGGAGTAGTAGCAGCAGCAGCAACAACAGCATCAGCAGCGTCAGCATCAGCGGTAGCAGCAGCAGAAGCGGCGCCGGCGGTGGTGGTGGTTGTGGTGGTGGTGGTGGTGCTAGTGGTACTAGTAGTAGTAGTAGTAGTAGTAGCAGTAGCAGTAGCAGTAGCAGCAGCAGCAGCAGCAGTCGAAGTGAACGCACGCGTTTATTTAGCTCTGCAATTGCTGCCCGAATTTGCTAGTTTCTAGGGCGATTTTGTTGATTAATTTTATACATATATTTCGTATTAGTATTGCCATTCAAACTATATGTTTAATTTGTAAATTCTTGTCTTCGTTGGAGCGCATTTTGTGTCTCCATTTTCTAAAGGCACTCCTCTTAGCTGGCGGTGTCAGCCATTTAATAGGTCTCCTCTTACTGTGGCCAATGCAATACTTTTCTCCCAGCGCCAGTATGCTATTTCTATAGTTCGTTGGCTAGCGCATTATATTTGGCAAGATCGCTTGAGTGAGTGGATTTAATTCCTTTGTCATTTGTAAGCGCAAGCCTAGTACTTGGGTTATATAAATCTTTATAGTCAGTTGGCTGTCCCCGGTCAACTCGAACAGACTAACAAATATATTTCTGTAATATGTTAGTATGCATTAGGGAACCACTTTAATCGGTTAGGTGTTAGTGAACCACTTAGAAAGTGGTTAAAACTAACACATATACGACTGTACTCTCTATTCGTATATTTGTTAGTAGACGTCAGGGTTTCAAAAGGGACACTATTTATTTAACTCTTTCTCCGACGTCTTGGTGTTATATTTTTATATTATATATTGTAGTAGTATGGGTTTCCTCTTGTTATAAAACACCATGGCAACCTATACGCGTACCCTAAGCCTTAGGATAACAACTAGTGGGGGGGGGGGAGTCACGGCTACAGACGTGCATCATGGGTTAAAGGGCGTCGTTGGCGCGGGACCTGCTGCTTTGCAGGGGCTTATCAATGTTTCTAAAACTGTATGGAATGTAACAGTGCCAAATGACGGGGTCAAGGAAAAGCTACTAGAAGATGTTCTTATTGTAAAAGGCGAAGTTTGTAACGTAGAGGAAATCGAGTCAGATAGGTTGCTAGTGAAGATGAAAGTTCCACTAGAAATTCCAGATGACAGAATCATGAATGAACTCAAGAAGTATGGCAAAGTGCAAAAGATTGAACGGGAAACGTATCCCTTTGACAGAACCCTAGAAAGCGGTGTAAGACGCATCTGGTTTAATTTAGTGGATAGCCCGTTATCAAGCAGATTGACGCTTGGTGGCAGCTCTGTCCTACCCTTATGGTATAGAGGGCAAATTAAAGAGTGCCGGATCTGCCTAAGTACTGACCATTTGGCAACAGATTGTCCCAATCGAAACAAATGTTTGCTCTGTGGTTCAGTTGACCATTTTAAATGGCGCTGTCCAAAAAATCAAAACCCGCCCTCAGTATCAGGAGATAATCGCTCATTAAAGGATGCAACTGAGTCAAATGCTTCTGGAGCAATCACTACAGAAGCTGTTGTTGTGGGTCATGCCACTGAAAATGACACAAACAAATCATCAACTCCTGTTAAAGTAACTATAGTTGATGAAATTCAGGTATTAGAGGAGGGTATAACCTTAAGTCAAGAAAATAATCAAAATGCAGTGGAGCCAAACGTGGCTGTAAAAGACACGCAGGAAAATGATGATCTTACAGAAGAGCCAGTTCACAATTCCTTAGACGATGAATTAAAATTGGAACAGGATATGTTTAGGACTCAGAAGACGGAAAGTACAGTCGATTTCCGCTAAGCCCACTTGATTTAAGTAAGCTTGAAGATATGGTAAATGATGCTCCTGCCAAATGTAACTATACGCGTCATAAAGAAGACAATAGCTCGGAATCTGAGATTGAAGTAAATGATATGGATGATGATACAATGTCAGTTTCAGAATCAGATGTGTCCATTCAAACACAGAGTTCACAGATGAAAGATGAAATGGTAATGTACCGATCAGAAAGGGGTGAAGTGTTAGTGCCATATGTAACAGCGAGAGGCGTGAAATATCGTCTACTGCGCCATGATTCTGATATTTCCAAATAAGAATATTTACCTGTGGTAGAACTAGGAAATATTGAATTCGCAGGAAAATTAGGTAAATGGTCTAAGAAACGAGCTAAAAAACCAAAATCAGATTAATCTAATGATGGCGGTTGTAAACATCATTTTACAAATTATGATTATCTGCACCATCAATTGCAGAGGATTAAATACCGAATTCAAGCAGCGCCACTTGCTTGAAGAATTAGCAAATGAGAGAGTTGATATTGCTTTTCTACAAGAGACCAAAATTCAACAAATTGAAGTGTATGAATCTCTCAAAGATATTTCAAAAGGGCAAATTTTGTATTCTTTATCACAAGATAATAGCGCGGGAGTGGCCATTCTTATCCTGCCCCGCTGTCTCAACTATGTTGATGTTATACCGTCGTCATCAGATACAAATAGACGATGGATTTGTGTATCAATTGGTGCATTAAACACAAGTTTAAATTTGATGTGCCTTTATGCGCCAACCTCTCATCAATTGCGTCGTGAATTTCTAAATGATGTTTCCACAATAATTCAAGACAGAACGCCCGAAAACCTAATTATGGGCCGTGACTTTAATTGCATATTAGATGAAGTTAAAGACAGAAACCCTAGGTCTAATTTTAATGACACATCTCATACTATTTTGAAACACATCTGTGAATATAAAAACTTGTTAGACAGTTATCGGATTGAAAATCCAGAGGGCAGTGACGTTACTTGGTTTTCAACCGATGGAAAGAAAGCATCCAGATTGGACAGGAGCTATGTAGAACGATCATTGAAAGGTTACATGTGTAAAACTAACATAAAACCAGTAACTTTCTCTGATCACAATATGTTTTCCATCACATTAGACAATGCTGACTGTATCAAACGAGGAGATGGATTTTGGAATCTCAATGTAGCGTTGTTACGAGATAGTAGCTATCGCAAATGTGTAGAAAGTTGTTGGAGGCATTGGGATGAAAAAGGATGTTTGTATGAATGTATAACAGACTGGTGGGAGGATGTTAAATCCGACCTGAAACATATTTCAAGGCAGTATTCCACCAGGAAAGCACGAGAAATGCGAAAGCGTAAAAAGGCGCTTCAGCGGTCGGTGTGGAAAATTAATAAGAAAATTAATGATGGAGAATAAAATTATTATGAACTATTAGTTAAATTAAAAGGAAGACTAAATGAAATAGAGCAATATCAGTTTGATGGGGCCAAAATAAGGTAAAGAGCATACTTGTGTAACTTGGAAAAAGCAAGAGGCATAGAGAAAGTAATGCGCTCACTGACGACTAATGATGGGGTGTATCAGTGGCCTCAAATGCAGAGATGATGGAAACAGTATCCAAATTTTACAAATCATTGCATAAATCTGAGGGAAGTGATGAAACTCCAACTAGAGATATTAGTAGCTGACATACTCATTCCCCAAAGACTTCATATTGTATGCGATGCTAGCAGGAAGTTACACTTAGAAGACATATACAGGTGTATAGAAATGCGTTGTTTGCCCTACATTTGCGTGTGTGAAACAGTACGAAAGATAATGTTGGGTCTTTCTATATGGCTACCATTTTGAAAAATACCTTGAACATTCCTCTAAAACGTAAATCTATATATCCTGTACATTTAAGTAAGCTTTTTATTTGATAACTGTGCGATTACAATAGCAAAAATAAAGCCGTAGTTATCAGTCTATTCTAATGCTGGTTAGAAGATGAAATGTTCATTTGTTGGTGGTCGCCATCTTGAAAAGTGACCTCACCGATCATATAAGACATAGGAGATTTGATTGCACACATTGTACTAGCTTTTATTTACTTCCCGGGTCCATAAAATGTCAGAAAAACTCATGCATGATCATCATGTGTGTCTAAAGTTATGAAGAAGTATAGCTAATTTGGCGGCCATTTTGCTTTGGCATTTTAGGGTAAAAAACACAAAATAAAGCTTGGTATACAACATAATCGGACTCAGGAGGTCTGAATTATGGAAAAAGTATTGTATACCACTTCTAACAAAAATGCCTTAAGAAGTGTAATTTCTCGAAAATGGGTCTAGTCTAACATGCACGTGTATCAACAACTTCTTACGTACTAAGCAATAAGAGCACTGCATCATTACACTTTTCTGATTTTGAAGAGTATAATCAGCTAGATTTTAGACAATTTTCGCAACATCATTTGTCAAAGTCATTGCGATGTTAGATTGCATTTCGTCGAAAAGTTATGTACTGTCTTCATTGGGATGCAGTATGGATATATCTATTGGAAATAAGTTTAAAACACAGTGTGCAAACCAGGCACGAGCAATCTAATATTTGAGCAGTTAGACCAGCTTATCTCCCGGACCAAATGATATAAAGTTTTGAAAATAGCAATAGCGAGCTAGTATGGTACGTGGCTGTTAAGTGGACAAAGGAAAATACACAGCGCAAACACGCACGCAGGCACACACAGACACATGTTTACGCTCACGCGCACGGACACACACACACACACACACGCACGCGTACACACATATGCACCTCTGTATAGCTACATACTTGCAAAGCCCTTATATGAATTCTTTCCAGCAGCTAAGAGAGGAATTGAGGGAGTAAGACTGGTTAACAGCACACGGCGTACAGAAAGGTCGTCTAGAGGTCCGACCACAAGCCAGCTGGGGGAACGGTCTGCGATGATTATTTCAACACCAACGCAGTCTAGGATACGATACACACCATGCACAGCAACGCCACTATCACTGCAATCGCCACCAGCACCAACACCAACACCAATACAAGCACCATCGCCACCGCCACAGCCACTACGACCTCTACCACCAACATAACCACCAACCATCAGCAGCACCAGCACCAGAACCAGCACAACCAGTACCAGCACAAGCACCACCAACACCACCAGCACCGCCACCAACACTACCAACAGTATCAACACCACCAACACCCAACAACAGCCCCAGCACCAGCACCACCACCACCACCACCACCACCACCACAACCACCGCCGCCAACAACAAGAACGATACCGCCGCCGCCACCACCACCACCACCACCACCACCACAACCACGGTGCGGCAGCGGTCAACACCATCATCTCGACCGCTGCCGCCGGCGCCTTCAGTTCTATCACCACCACCGCCTCCCCCACCCACCGGCTACTAACAGCAGTAGTAGCAGCAGGGGCCGCAGCAGCAACACCTCCGCCAACACCAACACAACAGCTACTACCACCAGAATCACAATGCACACACATACGCGCGCACAACAACAACAACAGCCGCCGCAGGCGTCATCATCATCATCATCATCATCATCATCCTCATCCTCATCATCATCATCATCATCATGCCTACCAGCATCCCTACACACTCACTACCGGGATGACAGCCGTCACCCACACCATAATCACCAGCATTGGTATCAGTAGAAATTATAAATACCAGCAACTTTAAATCATCTGGTACTTCAATCAATGGCCATTTCCAGTTTTAGTAATGATTATGACGTAATCACACGCGCCACTTTGTTAATTATGACGTCATATGACGTCGGATGATAGCTTGATAAACTTGGAAAGGTCCATTTAATGGTAATAGCACACACTCTGGGAAGAAGTTCCTCATTATGGGCATTAATGGGTGGCCATCAATGACGGCGTTTTTTCATGCAATTCATTGCATAGCCTATATGATAATATGAATGCTCTTTGCAACAACAGGAATCCAAATGCTATTACTGCAGCGAAGTCCCGCGCTTTCTTCGGCCGGGTACTGGGCAGATTTTACTTGACGATGTAAAATGCGCTGGGGGCGAGGATTACATACATAATTGCCCGCGCAGGACCTTTGGGGCACACAACTGCGTGCACTGCGAAGATGTAGGGGCTGTTTGTGGCGGAAAGTGATGATAAACATGTCTAATGGAGGAATCCCATTTTGGCTATGTCCGGCCCTCCCTAGCTAAGCCCAAGCCACGCTTAGCCAGTGTTAGGATTAATCGATCAATGCAATCTATGCATCTCAATCTCCAGAAACTATGCAGGCAATCTGTTTAATATTTTGAAGCTAATTTGCTGCCTACGGTAGCGCCCTGTTAAATTAATTTCAAAATATTCAACACATTGCTTATTAAATATCAAAGACATACACTTCGCACAACTTTACGGACTATTAATCGTTTACCACGGATTATCGCATCATTCATGATGTAATGTATTATGACATCAAGCTGCATATGGCGTACTTGATTATGCCGTCAACTGATCATTGCCTGAGAAACTGGATTCCTTCATTGCCCGTATGTGCATGGCTTTTTAGTATACCAATCCACATGGATACTTCGATTTGGTCACATTATTGGTTGTTTGAGGCTTTCTATGGCAAGTGCAGTTTTGTTATTCATCCATCCATACATCCAACCATCCATCCATCTATCCATCCATCCATCCACCCACCCACCCACCCACCCACCCACCCACCCACCCACCCACCCACCCACCCACCCATCCATCCATCCATCCATCAATCTATCCATCCATCCGTCCATCTATCCATTAATTCACCCCACCCTCCTTCCCTCACTCTAACAACCTACCCACTCACAGTTTGTATGTATTCATTATTTATTTATTATTATTATTATTATTATTATTATTATTATTATTATTATTATTATTATTATTATTATTATTATTATAGCGAACAGAATGGTCAGAATGGTATGACCAAGCTAATCCTTCAGGGAATGCGGTCGCTGAGATGAACCTACATATTCTTACTCATTGCCAGAGGTAAGTTGGTGTTGATCAGGTTTTGCTGTTGAAGCGAAAGATTACGTTCAACATATGAGCATGATCAAGAATATGCTGCAACGCCGAGGCGAATGCTGCTACTGCTGTTGCTGGTGCTGCTACTGCTGTTGCTGCTGCTAATGCTGCAGGTGCTAATGCTGCTGCTGCCTCTGCTGCCGCCGCTACTGCCGACGCTGCTGCCGCCGCTGCTTCCGCGCTACTGCTGCCGCTGCCGCCGCCGCCGCTGCTGCTGCTACTACTACTACTTCTACTACTCCTACTACTACTACTAGTACTACTGCGACTACTACTACTGTTATTATGGAATGTATATTTACAATCGCTCGTTTCCTTTGTTTCAGCCATGTGGCGGCGATACCCCGCTATATATCCAGGTACAAGTGAGAGTAGGTAGAACACGGAAGTACCTATTGACAACGGATGTATTGATCCACGTTGGTCCAGTATACGGCTTGGTGTGTAAGGATTTGGAGAACTGGTGGAGAGGCGGCTGGGGAGGTCCATATTGCAGGGACTTTCAAACGCGATACATCATTAATAAAAGAGGTGAGCAGAAAATATATACAAATACGTGCCATGTAACCTGTTAATCGTAATAGTTATTGTTGGGACAATATGACAAGTGTATCACACAGTTTCAGCAAACTATTTTAACATTGTAACCACGTTTCTTAACAAATCCAATACACGAATCGTAGCCGATTATGTTAGTGACCAAGTCAGCTTCTAAGGCATAATTATGCTCTGGAACGCCCAACTCATTCTAACATTCGGTCCAGCCAATTGTACGCACGCACACATACATACGCGCACGCACGTAAACACGCAGGCACACGCGCGCGCCCATACACACACACGCACGCACGCACGCACGCACGCACGCACGCACGCACGCACGCACGCACGCACGCACACACGCACGCACGCACGCACACACACACACACATATATATATATATATATATATATATATATATATATATATATATATATATATATATATATATATATATATATATATATATCGTCAACGGCCGTGTTCGAGATGATGATGATAATGATGATGATGATGATGCGGGAGTGTTTACGGTGGCGGGCATCAACTTTATCTACAGTTGTCTTTGAAGCTACCCAGCTCCTAGAGGTGTAGAGCATCAAGTATACGTAGGTTGAGCTGTACAAACATAGTAGTTTTTCTCCAGGGCATCTTTCATATACGAATCAACAGTTTCCAGAAGGACTTGAAAGCTATGTTTTCCATGACGTATCACGCACAAATGTTAGAAGCACCGCAGAGCAGTGATTCCAGATGTGCACTTTTCCATCCTGGTTCACAGCCACAGCCCACGAAGCCTTGCTTCATCCTTTGTTGATGAAGAAGTGAACGGTGCATATCTATGCACGGTGTTTCTGAAATAGGTGGCATGGAAAGATCAATTTTCATCGGAACATCAGCCAAGAAGGCATCCACCTATGAGTTCCTTCGGCAAGCCGCGTAATGCCCGTCTCAATCATGATTTACATACGAAGGTTAAACCGATTTTCCGCTAACTAGCATCTGAAACATACTTCTCCCAACACATTCGGCCTCGTCAGCTTAGTGAATCCTCCAGAGATTGATACACCTTTCTGATCAGCAGTATTTTCGGTTGTTTTCACCGAGAATAGCCTAAAGGTGCACTCTCTCAATAACGCCCAAACAAGGTCGATGCTCAATTTACTTGATATCATTTCAAGCTCAAAGGAATGCTTTGAAATGCTTAAAGAACATTGGGAAATCTGGCCGCCTTCTATGTGCACCGAAATCGTGTATACGCTCCATACTCCTGCATAATATTACTGCTCGTCTGCACTAAGAATGTTGTGCCTATGGCCAGACAATTACAGCTACGTGTCTAATGTTTATACCATCCAGTATTCCCTCATTGGTAAAGCTATTGCTTTGCAAAGAAGATCCGCGTACAATTCACCATAATAACAAACTGATTTTATCAGGTAAGATATCGACTGACCGTTGCCAGAGCACTATCGTTTAGTGTTTGAATGCTGACATCTGATGCACTATGTACGTTGTCCCAAACAATCATTAGTATTCGCCTGCTATACGATGAACACGTCATGGTGTTGATGCACCGTTCTCATTCGTTCTGGTTGTCGATATGATCGATATACGCTATATCAAAGCAAAGTTTGTGCCCAGCTATTTAGCTGACGCCCGTAGATCTGAGAGAATCAGCAATGCACTGTCTAAATAGGCAGATGATAGCATCTTTAAAACAAAACTAAACATAATACGTTTTGCTTTCACGCAACACTTCTCTATCAACGTTGTTTACCATTATCATGCTGCCGTAATCTACGAAACCACACGAACCACCATCAAACCCGTAGCATAGTGTGCTCCTTAATAACACACAGAAGGCCACGCGATTTTGTTACTCATCCGAGGAAAGGATGTTTGTTTCACTAGAGCCTGTTAGAGCCGTTTCAAACCAGAACGCCGCCGTGCAGGCATGGTAAGGGCAGAACGAATGTTTGTGACAGTGGACACCGTCTTTTGGAGTGAATAGAGTTTCGTTTATTACGACGGATTGACTTAAGACTACCCGTCGTAATGGAGGAATTCAGTTTGAGCCATTCCCGACCTTCTCAAACTAAGCTCCGCCCACGCTATGCCCTTGTTGGGGTCGATCGATCTCCGCACTGCCTGACTATCAATTGCCTGAACACTATACAGGTAAGCTGTTGAATATTTGAAACCAATTTACCTTGGTGCGTTGGCTGCCTATATGTAACATTATGTTTATTAAATAGGAAAGACATACAATTCGCCCAACCTGACGGACTATTAAGCGTTTAAGACAGACTAAATCGAGTCATTCATGATATAATTGATTATGACGACATTCTACGCGGCACGTAGTTGATCAAGAAGTCATATGATTGATGTATAAACTGTTGTTGTTGTTGTTGTTGTTGTTGTTGTTGTTGTTGTTGTTGTTGTTGTTGTAGCAGTAGTAGTAGTACCTTGGAATTATTCCGAATATGGTACATTCTAGTTTTGTCCCAGTTGTCTCTGTATTAACTGATTGGCCTCGACCTTTCCAGAACACTGACAAGAAATGGATGTCGCAAGGAACGAGAATCGAGTTTAGTACTAAACCAGCGTCCAAGGTGCGAAGCCACCGCGGGATTGAGCGCTTCATACCCTTGGGTGCAAAGTATGGATTGCTGTGCATTAACGAGGCGAATCCTGTGCTTGGTTTGGGTGGATGCTGAGAGTACAGGACTCGTTAGCTTTGCTATAAGCGCCGTTAGGGCTCAGTACAGTTCAGCTCAGAAATAACTTAAACTGTTTCCAAAACAAAATAAAAGTAATGTTGAATATTTTGAACTTAATTTGATCGGAAGCCTTTGCTGCCAATGCTAATGCCGCAACGTCTTCCAATCAAATTAAGTCCAAAATATGCAACAGAACATGTATTACATCATGTTAATAATTGTACTAAATAACATGTTTCTGATTTTTCGTTTGAAACATTTTAGCTTATTTATGAGGATACTGTCACATGGCATCACATCGTAATATTAATGTGTGATGCTATCTCGTAATGGAAAATCCAGTTTTAGCCTATCTCTTGCTAGACTCCACCCACGCGTCCCCCGTGCTGAGATGCAGCGATCCGTACAATCGCTGAATCTCAATTTCCAGAAAACTCTACACGTAAGCTGTTGACTATTTCGAAACTAATTTGACTGGGTGTTGTTGCTGCCAGTGAGAAATAGGCAACAGCATACGTATTACATAGTAAAGACATACAATTCGTACAGCAACGCTTAGTCCATCATCAATTACGCGTTCGTGCCTAAACTACTGCCTCTATTCCTGACGTGATTGATTATGACGTCATCCTACATGGCACGTAGTCAATTATAACGTTATATGATTGACGGATAAACTGGAATCTTCCATCGTAATGAATACAATCATCAGCCTGTCGAAGGATTTGATTGGTTGGCGGGTGTTAACTGTCAGCCAATGGAGAGATCCATTACTATCTGTGCTCCGCACATTTCTTGCTAAGCTTCACCCATGTTTTGCCAGTTTTGGAACCGATGTATATACTTAGAACACTGAATTATCATATGTACTCACACACACACACGCACGCACGCACGCACGCACACACGCACGCACGCACACACACACGCACACACACATATATATATATATATTTATATATATATGTATGTATGTATGTATATATATATATATATATATATATATATATATATATATATATATATATATATATATATATATATATATATACTATTTTATTATATTATATTTTATATGTATACACTTTTAATGGCTTTGAAAATCAAATTCTGAAATCAATGAGCCGATATACGAGCTTGTCAATCAGGGTGCAGGGAACGTGCACTAGTTGACAGATGCAGGGTTTCTCATAAGGGTCCTTTTGAGGGCATAGGCCCCCACAATGTAACTGGGTACCCTACAAGTTGTGGTAGTGGGTCCCATGGGGCCCCTGAACATCTTGCATGATTGTTAAATATTAATTAGATGTATTGGTTTTTGTACAAAGACACCCACACAAGCTGGCATTGGACCACATAATTCATAGCTGTGCACCCATGATACGCTCTAATTTTAGTATGGCTGAGAACAACTGCATGAGAATCCAAAAATTTGAGCTTGGGTCCCACAGATTTCAAGTTTGGACCCCTAGATTTCAAGGTGTGGCGTCCCTGGGACCTCCAATATTTAGCTACCGTGAGGCACACTGGACAGATGGTTATTGCACTGAACATGGGGGCGTGCATTAATCAATCAATATAGCATCGGACGTTAAAGACAACTAACTATCATCTGTTGGCATGATTTGATCATGTCATCTTGCGATGACGTCATATTTATCAGAACAGAGTGATCCGGTAGTGACCATGATTGGTCAATGAAATTAATTCTAGTGAACGTCTCGAAGGGAAACCCATTTTGCCTGGCTTGATGATTACAGTTTATACAACACGTGTTCAGAAGGCTAAACTGGCTTCCTCAGCATTACATGCCCAAGACGACCAGACAGCAGAATAAGTCGTATCTTGCTTCCTTGTCAACACTATCCATCCATTTGGCCAGGTATGGACATGAGAGAGTCCTGAAAAGGAATGCCCAATTCATCTACTCGACTGACAAACTGCTGTAGTACACCGTTCGCAAAACTAATAATAATAATAATAATAATAATAATAATAATAATAAATAAATAACTAGAAGACCTGATAATGAAATGTTGCAATTTTATATCAGTGCAAGAAATAGCAAATTATTTTAGATGAAGAAAAATATTAAATGCACATGTATTATCACTACAGCACAGTGACTCACGTCAACCTATGGGGGTAAGCTTGAACCCTGATCATTACAAGTTCTGGAGAGTGTTGTCTTAGACAGGGCATCAGCTAACACAACATCACATCGCATCGTATCGCTAGGATATACGACGCTTCTGGAATAATTGCACAATACACCAGGCACTTGGAAAGTTTGTGGGAAACGTACCGCATCCTTCTCAAGACACCCGGCAAGGTTTTGTTGAAAGAATGATTGGGAATTTATACGAACAACTCCCCCATGCCCATTATCCCATTGCTGCCGATAGTGTAAATACATCTCACTCGAACAGACATTCGGTTGTGGTGGAGATTTTAGCGGAAGCGTTTTTGGATTCAAAACGATAGAGGCACAGTTCCGGTCATCGTCTGCAAATGCGCGCGGATTAGTTTGTGTGTTTTGCTGGTTTAATAGAAAATGCAATTCTGCAAGTTCAGCCTTCTGTTTCTCATACATGTCAATCAAGCGGTCTATCTCTGCCTGCAAATGGAACAAGAAAACGTTCAGTGCTTTGAAATAGAATACTAGGAATACGTACCTACAGTTTTTAGGACGGCCACCTCTCCGGATTTATCCGGAAAATGCAGAGTTTTAAACAGGCCTTCGGATTTCCGAATATCCTGCCAAATATTCAGACTTTTTTGTTGAATTACTGTTACCAGTTTTCGCTTTATGTAGTGCACCTTTGACCGTATTCGAGTCGAGCATTTAGTCTGAAGAGCGATAGGATTTTTTTTGTATATCGAATTGTAATAATAACTCACAAGTTATAGTTTAAATTGATGGCTTGTATGTATTTCTGCACGATCACATAATATGCAAACCCTGGAAAAGAAAACCACGCGCTTGCGCGCTATGATCGAAAAGGGCAAACCGCGCGCCAGATCGCGTGCAAACGTATCTTCCGGAAAGAAAATCATGACAAGCTGGTCGCCCTGAATGTTGGAAATATCCTTTTGAATATTTAACCATATCTGTATGGAAGCTTCCAGCCAGATTAACTTCCTGCAGTTGCACCTTTTACCTGTGTGTTTACCAGGAAATCCGTTTCTAAAACTACACGATTCAAATGATAAGTACGCATTTTATTTAAGCTATACTAATGATATTAGAACAGAGAAATGTCAATTTTATGCTATGGCGTCATTGATAAATTTGCTATATATCAGAACTTATGTCGACAACTTGTAACTGCCCATCCGTGATGGTATGGGGCACGAAGGGTTGTCAATGCCAATCCGGGTGCCTGCAGATATTGAAGTTCGGTTATATATGACGTCACAACAGAACAGATTATGTTTGCTAGTTTGATAGTAAAAGAGCGTTCATAAACCAATCGCTATACTGGCAAACGTAACACTACTACAATGTGTTCGCTTGATGTTGGCACGCCATCCAAATGGAAGTTCATACATTGATTTCCTAGTTAGCATAGCATAATAATTGCTTAAAATTCAGAATTATCTAAGAGGATTGTAATAACTGCTCAGAGAGTGTCTTTTTTGCAAGTCAGAAGAATCATATTCTTTTTAAATGCACATATTGGTTTGCACATGAAGGACTACCCGACTCAATGCAGAAGCCATGTTTTAGTCTAGTTGGCCATAAGACTCAGGCGAATAAGTGTGCAGAAGGCTTGTCGTTTACCTCTTTTCATGTTGAAGCCAGCCAGACCCACATTATGCAGCGGTGTCAATGAGTGTCTGTTTGCAGGTCAAATGAAGACTAGTTTTGGAAATATACCACTGGAATGACTGGCTCGGTAGCTGAGCCAGTCATTCCAGTCATAAATTTCCAAACAAATTAATTTTTTCTTGCCCTACAAATGGACCTTCAAAAAACACATTATTATTTATGATATTTTCCAAATTTAGTCGTTAAAGGGTTAAGTTGGGTTAGCGCGAATGTTAGCAAACTGACGTACCTCCGTGTATCCAGCCACCCGCGAGATCCGTTTCACTTCCGGTGCATCGTCTACATCTGCTTCTGTCTTATTCTCACTGACCAATAACGGACCGCATGGGTAACACGTGACAGTTTTAATATGGCCTGTATTGTCGAGTATGATACGTAAGCGATGCCCTTGAGTGTGCTTAGATACGTGGGCAAGAGTTGCTGTCGCTTCTCTGTTAGGACACATGACACCATATATCTGTAAAAAAAACCCCAAATATATATATTTTTGCAATTATTGTATACAATCGCCGGAGGGTAAGGAATCTGGAGGACACTCGGCGCACGCCAAGTATGCCCGTCCTAAATATGCCCTGCATTGAGCCACACCTTTCTGAAAGCTGGATACCTTATTGAAATAATGCCAACTTGCGGATGAGTACCGTCGGTACTGTTTATCAATTATCTATTAACACTATTAACCATGTAATGTCTTCTCAGTTCCGAGAGCATCTACTTTTAGAGTTTTCTTCTGAGCGAACCACACCCCCCCCCCCCCCCGCCCACCCCGTTCGTGCGAGGGCGACACGCTACTATTTCCCACATTCTCAGTGATAACTACCAGCAGTATTTTGCTGCGAAAGTCTTCATTAATGTGCAATACGATTTGGGCTGAAATTTAACAATCATCTTATCACAATGGTTTTTACTGATCACTCCTCCTTACGCACTGTAATGGACCTTCCATTTTGAGCTATGACCCGCCCATCTTTAGCAAATCTCCACCCACATACCCGCTCGTAATGGGATCGATCGATCTCTGAATTTCCTGTCTGTCAATTTCCAGAAAACTGTATAGGTAAGCTGGTGAATATTTTGAAACTAATTTGACTGGGTGCAGTTGCTATCCATGGCAGCAACACAGGCAGCAACAACGTCCAGTTAAATTAGTTTGAAAATATTCAAAAACATGTTTTTTTAAATAGAAGAGACATACAATTCGTAGAGCGTGTCGGACTATTAAGAGTTAAAGAACGGCCGCATAGTACCATTTGCAACGTAATGATTATGACGTCATCCTACATGCCGCTTAGCTGTAACATGGGCACTTTGGTAGTGGGTGCATTTGCCCCCGGACCCAGATCTTGGCCAGGCTCCAATGTTGTCTATCAGACATTTTTGTTTGTGAATAATGTTTTTATGCAGTTTCTCTTTTTACAAACGAGCATAGCTGTCTGGACATGATGCCCAGCTAGCAATTTTCTTTTGTAAACAGAGACACTGCATAACAGGATATGCTACAAACTTGGCGATGTGTTCTATTTTTAGTTATTTAATTATATTTTTTTGTTCATTCAGTTTTTTATCCAGTTCTGTTTTCGTGACTGAACGGCTAACAAAATTGAGTGAACTAAAAATATACAATTACATGGCTAAAACATAATAATTTAACAGCCAACTGATGGTCTATATTTGCCTTTGAAAATGCAGAAGATGTCATCTGCGAGCATCTAGATTTCACAATTTCCCCGACCCCTTTTGGGGTGCCTTTCCCTTCTACCCAACTCCACAAATATGCTTTGCCCCCGGCCCTTGCAACGCTTAATCCGGCCCTTGCAACTGCCCAGTATGTCCATCCTCACTATGCCGCTGCAATGAGCCGTACCTTTCTGAAAGCTGGATACGGTACAGAAATATGAGGGACCTATACGGTAAACGTATGTTTTCACCTTTAAGCAATTGGGTCGGTGGCCTCACAGATTATGAAATCAACAACAATGCCCTATTAACATTGGATGACACCAGGTTAAGTATAAGGTTCGACTGTCGTGGAATAGTTAGCTAAAGTGGACTATTTGCTAGTCGAACACCACATTTCGGATAACGTTGTCCGGAAATGTTGTATTCGACTAACAAATAGTCGAGAAGTCGGAGTAGAGCTAAGAAATATTCCACCAGTCAAACGCATTCATGTTTCCCTAAAGATGAAAACGTATACATAGGACCACAGCTTTTATTGACCAACCAATATGAAGTTATGCCCAGATTACATCGGCCTACTAAGCCACGAGCTTTCCCAGAATTAATAAAAGCTGGGCGTAGCGATAATTCCGGTAGTGCCATATTCGCTGTATTAATGTCATCGTTACATCTTTCACGAATCAAGGCTTTCGGGCATATATCTATTGGCAATTCGTTTCACGATTATATATAGTTAAGGTATATCAATATTATATTTAAATCGCACAGCGGGTGTGCTCATGTTAAGAGTGCAACGCCAGACCACGTATATTCTCGGACGCATTAGTAACTATAGTAATGTTCGCAAAATATTGGATAGCTATCTCAAGTGAAAGTAAAATACTTCTAAATATATATAATTAGCTTAGGCATAGCTGTCGCACTTATGTGAACATTTTGCCTACTCTGATGTAGGACTCCAGTTTCAGCTATGCCCCGACCATCTCTAGCTAAGCTGCACTCACGCTTGGCCCGTGTTGGGATCAATCGATGCCTGCACTTTCTGAATCTCTCCGGAAGACGATACAGGTAAGCTGCTGCATATAACCGCAGCAGCGCCCAGTCAAATTAGTTTCAAAATATTAAACAGTGTGTTTATTAAATAGTAAATAATACCATTCGTACAACGACGCTTAGTCCGTCATCAATTAAGCGTTCGTGCTGAACTTAGCTGCGTTATGCATGACACAATTGATGTATGATGTCAGCATACACGCCACTAGTTGACTATGACGTCATATGAGTGGTGAATAAACCGGAACCCACCATTCTAATCACTCAATAGAGAGATCCATTTCTATCTCCCGTAGGCCTTATCAAGTTATAGCTTAGAGCGCCCCCTTGTAAGTGAATTTGAATTGATTAATGCACTTTAAAACCCGAATTCCCGGAATCTCAATTTCAAGATAAGTGTACAGGTACGATGTTGAATTTGCGAACCTAATCTGACTGGTGAATTTTGCTGCATATGACAGAATCAAATCAATTGCAAAATATTCAACATAATATGTATTAAATTTGAAATTCTTCAAAGACATACAATTCATCCACTTTCATGAATTGACATTTCGCTTTCGTGACGAAATTATGTCATTTTGATTGTGACGTCGGATAACAAGTGACAGATCTTGAATATGGCGTCAGATACTTGGGTGACTGGTCTGATTCCTCCATTGAGATGTGTTACTTCAGTAAAGGTTGTGGTATCCGTGTTACTATGTACTAAGTATAACTGTATATAACGGTTATATTGGTGAGAAAACGGTTACAGGTTTCTGGCAGGATTTCACACATAAATGCGCATCACCGAGACCTGATGAAGAACATGCATGTCTGAAAACCTACTCAGACTCAGGAAAGTTAGTCATACAAAATATTACCTATGAAACATGTTATGCCACTTATATTCTAATCACTAATGGCATGGCGTTGCTTGTGGCATAGCCCGCATTCATCAACTAAAATAACAAACACTTTAGGCTACTGGGTATCAGTCAATGTTCATGAATGAAGAATCAACAGCCTGATGGTACTCACCCGTACACAAACTAAGCATACAACACATGTGGTGGCCACGGCTTGAACGCGAAAAATACACAGGAATATCACAAGATTTGGCGCCATGTGGTCATTCTGTATCAAACTAAATAATAATAATAATACTAATACTAATAATAATAATAATAATAATAATAATAATAATAATAATAATAATAATAACAATAATAATAATAATAATAATAATAATAATAATAATAATAATAATAATACTACTACTACTACTACTACTACTACTACTCCTACTACTACTACTACTACTACTACTACTACTACTAATAATAATAATAATAATAATAATAATAATTTTGCATTTTTAACGGAGGGTGCTAGAAACCGGTTGCAGGCGTCAGGGCGGCGACACATTAAGAACTTCAGAACACTTTCTTCGCGGTAAGATACGCATTTTCTCAACATTTTTAATTGTGTTTGTTCTACACGTCTGTACATTCCCGCTGATATATGATAATCAATTCATGAGAAATAGAACTTCAATTTAAAATCTGGGATACATATTATTGTCAAAAAGCTGAAAAGGGAAAACCTCCCAGAAGTAGAGTGCATCTCCACTCTGAGGAGCCACCTTGGAAACATAAATTCAACCCAAAAATGTTACCCAATGGAAGGAAATCTATGTAATTGTTTGTAAAACAGTAAATTAAAAGATGGCAAACCAATGTGTGCACATGGCGACTGGCTCCATCTAAAAAGTAAATTTTCTGAAATAAGATAATGGACCTTTCAAGTTTTAGCTATGCCCCACCCATCTCTAGATAAGCTCCACCCAAGCTTCGCCTGTTTTCCCTTAACTCCCTCGCTATCAATTTCCAGAAAACTATACAGGTAAGCTGTTGAATATTTTGAAACTAATTTGATTGGGTGCCGTTTCTACCTATGGCAGCAGCAACGCCCAGCCAAATTAGTTTCAAAGTATTCAACAACATGTGCATTACATTGTAACGGCATGCACTTCATTAAACCTGGTGGAGTATTAATTGTTTAAGACGGACTAAATTGAGTCATTCATGACGTAATGATTACGACGTCATCATACAAGGCACGTAGTTATTTATGACGTCATATGATGGATGGATAAAATGGAAAGTTCCATTGTGTAACTAACTGTGCGGATTATGTTTGTTCGTTTTCTTAAGAAGAGCCTGAGCTAAAGGCCAATCATGAAGGTGGCACTGCCATTGCCAATGGTAATAGTGAGCTCTATCGCTCTCACCTTATATTATGACGGCCATGAAATAAGATAAGCATGAACTCATCTCGCGTATACAGCACACACTTGTATTTTAAGTATTTTCCTACCGTATACTGAGCTCGGTGGCTACTCCCAAAATACAGTTGTAGCCGAAAAAGGTACATGCACAGCTGTCGTTATATGGCGTAGGAACATGTTTGGTATTTTGGCTTAGATAAATTAGAATGGCGGCCAAGAGTAGTTCAACTGTAATGAGACAATATACACAAATATATTTGACTTCCTTATGGAATTTAGGGATCCATCTCTAGCTATAACCTGCCCATTTCTAGCTAAGCTCCTCCCATTTTATCAGTGCGTTTTTATTGATTTGAAACTTTGAAACCTGAATTCCCAGAATCTAAATTTAAAGGTAAATATACAGGTACACTGTTGAATATTTTTTACCTAATATGGCCTTTGGATGTTGCTGCCTATATTCAACATACTGTTTATTTACTTGCAAATACATCAACGTCATAACTATTCGTACACATGGTGACTGAGCGTTCGATTTGTGTGACAGAGCTATATCATTTTGATTGTGATGTCAGCTAACATGTGATTCATTTGATCATAACGTTTTCTACTGGAGTGACAGTTCGCATACATCTAGTGTGTATATTGTGTACGATATAGGTATGTATGTCAATCATACAGAATAGCAATGCCAAATTGTGTATAGTGTACAACATATTTTGCTGGTTATTGAGAAATTAATTTAACCCTGTGCAAATGGAGGCATCCCTTTATTAGCTATAGCCTCCCATCTCTAGCTAAGTTCCAACCACACTTCGCCCATGTTAGGCTCGATCGATCAACGAACTCTCTGACTATCAATTTCCAGAAAATTGTGCAGGAAAGCTGTTGAATATTTTAGAACATTTGGCTGCGCCCAGAAAGATTAGTTTCAAGACATACATTTTCATACAACAACGCTTCGTCCACCATCAATTAAGTGTTCGTGACGGAGTTAGCGACGTCATCGTTATTCACGCTTCACTGACTGCCAGCAATCTCTTTCTAGGCTCACTCATATCAGGCATGTGTCGACGCCAAACGGTTAACTACACACTGCCAATTTCACATGCATAATTTCCATTTCCTTGTGGGTTTCTTTAATCAGACTTAGGGTGTGTATTCAATCATTTGGGGTACTGCATCTAAAAAAACTTGCTATACATCTGACCACTTGTGCGCCACTAGTATATACCTATATGAAATGCAAATATGATTCCCCACATACTGTGTATATAGTCTTGTTGTAATATAATGAATTACATTGAATTGAAAACAGTTTCTATCATGTATGTATCTTTATTTAGAATATCCTTAGAAGTGTTAGCAGTTTTAGTAGTATTTATCGATATTTGCGATCATGAAATATCGCCCATTACACACTATTAACCCAGTGCTGTCTAAATTAAGTCAGCATATCTAAACTATTTGCTTGTTGGATGTCCATTTGCAGGCTAAGTGAAGACTACTTTTGAAATTGTACCACTCCAACGACATTTGTCATTCCAACGTCCTTCCAGTGGTAATTTAAAAAAGCACTTTCTTGTGCTGCAAATGGGGTTTCACCTTCACCATGAAAGGGTTAAAAGTTAAAATCTAACCACGTTAACTCTTACCTGATACAATAATGTACGTTCCTTCATTAAATTTGCATCCAATTGTTACGTGAGGAGTATGAGTTATTGGAACTTCCGCATTTATCCAACACCACAGTATCTGATAGACCGCCGTTAGTATGACCACTGCGCATACACCTCTGCGCAAGTGGGGCCGCCGAGAATCAAGATGGCGCCAAATCTTTAGCCTCGTTATGGCGTATATTCTGTATGCAATGAAGAAATATATTTTAGTTTATTATCATTTGTCGAGAGGACAGCAATACAACAGTGGGTGTGAACAATTAAGTAAACACCTTAAATGAGTAGACTAGTATATTGTAGCCCGCGGGTAGTGTCGGGCCATTCCAGTGTCTGGTGTTGACTCGCCGCGCCGCAAGTGTATGACGAATGATGATGCTGATTAGCTTCCGGTCTCTGGGTGACAGATCCTGTACGATACTGCCCTATGGGTAACACAGACCGGCTCCTAAGGCCAGTGGAACTCAATCAATTTGGTGGGGCCGTGCGACCATCGTCGCGAATATTAAACACAACAGTTTCATCCCAAGAGTTTGTGTCACCAGTATGCCTATCCATAGCATTTCGTGATCTATGGACTTACAAGATTTGATTGGTGACCTAATTAAAATAAGTCAATACACTAGTTTTACCTAAACATACCGTCAAGTTTGCTAGATACAAATAATTAGCATACAAGATATAGAGACAGCCTGATGCACTGTTAAACGTGGGGCTCGCGGAGGTACCACACACACTCTTAGGTCCACAGATGTATCCCCGCAAGGGAGGCTCCCGTACACGAAATGTAACCAATTAACTTAATATAAGCTATTATACCTCTAAGCTGAAAGGAAAGAAAACTATTTTTGTAGTGTCGGAAAACCATGTGCCTCACGCGGTCACTAATCCTAGTGCTAGTTTGGGTGAGGAGTAATATCCTTGCGTGGACCGTAGTCACTAAATCCATGCGAGAGCCAAGTGCCTTCCGCGGGACTCTGTCACAGGACAATGTCGTCACTGCCTAAAGTGGGAGAAGAGTAGTGGTCGAAAGGGGCCCACTATATTTAACCAAAATGTTGTAAAGAAAAGACCATACCTAGTGAGATTATGACTATAAGGTTGCGTGCTGTTTTATGTGAAGACGGGACGAGCGATTCCTGAGGGATTCCCACGTCACCGTCTTATGTAAGTCTTAGTATGCTGAATTAGTAGTTGCCGCTTTTATGTAGGTGGGCCTTCTTCTACGCCTAACCTAATATTTAGTTTTTAGAGACAAGAATTATCTTAGGCCGCAAATGGCTGGCGTCTATCTAGCTTTTAGATACGGCTGTAATTGAGAACGGGTGCCTTAGGACATCAATGCTGAAGACAGTGTGCATACATGTTACTTCGCCAGATCTCCGAACTGGATAAGAATCTGGACATCTCGCTCCGTAACCACCTAAAAACATCACAGGACATTGGTTACTTTTCACAAAAGCATTTTTAAGCAACTGACCTATCGTTATGGTGGGGGTAAGAGAGACGACTCCCCACCGTAAATCTCCTTCCCGTGAGGGCGTGGCAGATCTGAATATCATGCTCAGACATTCTTTCAGAATTCAGTGGAGATGCGCATCTCGCCCGTCACCAGGTCCCACGGAACTAACTTTTTAACCTGGCGTTAGGTTTAAACACTAGTTGCCAAGTTATGCACTGCGGTGCGGGAGGATTGTTCATCAAATTAAAGAAAATAATAATTAAGATATGTTTTCGCAGTGATTTCCTACATTGGCAAAGGTAACTAACTACTGAGTATCCGAGGATACGCGGGGAATGTGTGTGACACCACACCCTGGACATCACCGCTCGGAAACCCCAATAGTTTCCCAGGGTCGGATCAGTCCATGGTGCAGATAGGGACATCCAAACAATTAAGAAGCCATAAGGCTTAGTGGAACATGAAGAGCGACAATAACTTAGAAATATGAGGCCCTTTAGGTATGTTGGCCAATCTTACACAACCCAGCCGGAGTGCGGGGCTAAATTATCGCAACTATCGGAAAAGAGGCGTACACTATGTGCCTCCTAATGAATAGATTGTCTCTAATCATATTAAATCTATCCTATCGAGGTGAATAGAAAAGGTTTTTAGTCGGTAGCATGCCCGGCTAAACAGAGGTATAGCACAGACAGCGACCTCAGTGAAAAATTGTTGGTGGCGGGAGAAAGTGCTGCATATATACATGTTGCTGTATAGTGTTTCCTACGTGCACTGCAGTCCTATATTTTTCTACAAATAAACAAAACATATAAACTGATGGCCACTTGCCATATATAAACTAACGAGAACAATTAATACAATTTGAAATGATCAGACTAATATATATATAGTACAGGTTGAGAAACCTACTACGGTGCGGTTAGCGAAAACACCTTACAGAAAATAAGAATAACTATACACAGATACAGAAATTATAACTAGCGGTCCTAAGACCGTTACGGTGCCTTTTAGTCATCGGGACCGTTATACAGATACAATATAATTATCAAAGATGTCATTAATGGGATAATTAAAAATGTCAAGTATAGTTGCTTGAATAATCGGTAGCCATTATTAAGCCTGGGCTATCGTGTTACTTGATACATCACCCTTAGTTTGACGTGAGTTGATGCATTCCCTGGAAGCTGCAAAGTTCCCGCAGGCTGGTTTCTGCAAACAGGATTCCCACAGGCAGCTCATGATGGGAGCGGATTGAACTCAGGACTGTAATCTCAATATAGAATGTCTGACGAGTAGTCAGCACGAGATACAATAACATTACTGCTATGACGAAAGTTCGTGTACACCGATGGTGGAAGTTGTCAACAACCCAATCATGAGCGGGGGTTGTTAAATGTGGACGAAGATACATAACTAAGCTTAACGGTGTGGGGTACGTCAGCCAGCTCTGAAGATGTACCGGGCAAAGTTTATTTTGCTGGGCTCAAAAAGTTTAGATACACCTGCATGACATCAGTGCGGGGATGGCGGATAACCACTTGTTGGTATGGCCGGTAGATCCGGCGAGTCATCCACCAAAGAACATCGCTGCATCTACATCTGTAGAATCACATGTTCAGGCCATGAAAGGCCTCACCACAAGTTCATGTTCCGAGTTAGTTCTTGATATATTCATGAACAATATCCAAAAAGTTCCAAAAATGTTCCCGCAACAACGGGAGATACAAAATTGCTTTAGTGTGGTGGGTTGAATTACTGCTGGCTACGGGAGAAAAACCGTCAGAAAGCGAAATGATCTGCGTAATGCCTGTCTTGCCGATCGTAGCCGACACAGGTCCAACCTAATCAGCCCCTGGCCGAGGATGCTCTCGAGCTCTGGATCTCGTCTCCTAACTACTCGTGACGCCACAGGCGCAGGCTCCAATCAATCATCGGTCGAGCAACAGCCACTCAGCGTGTAGCTAATAATAACGCAGTCGAATGTTCTAGAACCTTCTAGAAGCTCTGCGTACACGTGGTTGGGACGTCACGGCAATACCTTGAAGATAATCAAAAGGGGTTTTCCGTGGATAACTCAGCCATTTCTTAACCGATTTGGAAATGGTTTACAAATTTGGAAAGCCGGTCGAATGCTGGTCTTGATTAATGCCAGATTCGGCGGGAACAAGTTATTAAAAGGATTACATCGTACCGTCTCGGTACACTAAAAGCGTCATCCTATCTTGGTTGTAAATTACGCGCTCTGCCAAAAATAGTATTAAGCATGCACATGCGCACTATGTGTTTTAACGAACTTAGTCGTTTTTATACATGATCTCTCTCATTGGCTCATATACGCGTATAGCTCTACCCAGTGGGGCGTGTTCAGGGAACGAATCTGGGATGGGCGGTGCGTACCCGGCTTAGATGCTACAGCCGGTACGTGACTGTTTGATCCGAACTACACCACCCCCTCCTAGTTTGACATCCACGACAAATGATCACGCATTGTGGATCGATGCATGGACGTATGCTAGGCAGGAATTATAGACTTCCCTGGTAGGCGCATGGCCGGAGAGGAGTAGTGACGCGATATATGCGTATTTAAGAGACAGAGCACAGAGAGGTGCCACAGAGGAGAGGGCAGGCATACTTTTAGTTTTTAATTTTTTACCTGGAATTTTTTAATATTTTGGTGCCTGCTTTCAACTGTATTTAACTAAGGATTCCTAAACAATAGCTCGCATAGGTGTTCTCTTTGGGTGTGGATAATTATTATCTCTGCAGAGAACACCCAAACTCCAACGTAGTCATCCTAGGGACGGGTATTCAATTGATCTAACATATATAATAAAAAGAAAAGTATTTCAAAAATAAATTAATAATCAGTAAGTGTCCATGAATCGCACCACAGACGTTCTGCTGTATCACAAATGATCACACCTCTGCTGCAAAATGTCCCCACTGAGTCTGGGTCCCGTGACTGATGGTGGATGCGTTCATTATCACTGGCACATTCGGAAATGTCTGAAGTGATGATTGCGGAAATATGAGCGTCTATAATGTCTCTCACAGTTACTGCAGGTGCTAGCACGTGTGTCCGTACGACAGCTGTGGTGCTAGTGGCTGCTGAGGCAGTCGATGCTGCGGTCTTCATGATGGTCGTGGTGTCTGTGGTGATTGTCGTGGTGATGGTGGTGATTTGAATCGTAGGTTGAGGCAATGATGCGGGAGCGGACACGGCAGGTGATGCCATCTTCTGAGACTTGGAGTACTTCAAGAAGCGATTTGCAGTGACATTGGTCGTGGGCTGGAATGTCCTGCGTGTGAGCGATATGTCTTTTTCCCGCGTATGGTCGTTCAGGCATAGTCCCCTTCCTGATAGCTGAATCAGAAAGACTGGAATGCGGATGCTGGACGACACGGGTTGGAGTGATGCTAATGGATGTAGGCTGCGATGGTCCCAGTCCCTCATCTATGGTCAGGTCAGGAGGAGATCGTGATTGTGTGTAGCTTGGAATCTCCATCTCCGTAGGCATCGTGATAACTACCGATGTTGGCTGACTTGCTGCGATTGCTTTGGACACTACGGGTGCGGATGTGGTGGTTGCAGTTTTGTGGCTGGTTACAGATGTGGGTGCTGCCGGACTGGGATCTGCAGACGATTTATGCTTCTTGCTCCGCTTTAGGAGCAGTGTGGATGTGATGACTGAAAGTGGCATAGTGCTCCCCGACGTGGCTGCAGGTAGGATGTCACGTCTGGCTGTCGGTATGTTAGCTAAGGTAGGCACGGGAGCACCATGACTAATGGGATGTCTATGGGTAGTATTCTTCGTATCTTCTCGGTCAGGAGAAATTTAACTGGAAACCGAGATTCAAAAGGCGTGGCTAAAATGGCACGATCCTCGTTTTCTTCCCTTGGAATTAATGTCACTTCTAACACACGGTGATGATGACAGAGCGGATGGGTCACTCAGTAGCCGGTAGCAGTATAGAGATACTGACATGTTACACAGAAGGCTGTCTGGAGGAGATGATCCTTGTTAACATGAAGTGTGAGGTCGGACTTTCTCGTAAAAGTTCTGTTACAGGGTTCTCCGTTAGCTAATAACGAGCTGCACGGGAATCTTTTTCAAACTGGTACTGGCAATGCTAAATCTTCGAGGAGTGACATCTCATTCCCGCATGGTAGTTGGCTGCCAGAACCTTATTTAAAACCTAAAGCCCTATCTCTTCATTTTTAACTATCCAGGTCAGTATTGTAGTAATGAACTAATAATAAAGAACAGCAGAATTTGGTTTTCAACACGAAAGAAGCCTAATGCTATTTGTTCTTCCCTAGTGTCGGGTTTTGACGGGAAGACGAAGTTTCAGAGCGTGCTTCCTCCTTTTATACAATTTGGTGACGTCATAGATGGCGGATGACTACAACTGGATGTTTTGACAGGTGATTCGATTAGCCCTATATGGAAAGTTTCTCCTTTTTCCATTTTGATCATCACTTGATTAAGTCTTCCCATGTAAAGGGAGTACTTTTAATTATAAGAGGAAAGGCTCACTAACTTAGTCTTATTTTAGCGCATTTAAAGTTTTCGATCAACATAAAAACAGGGTACTACTTATTCCCGATGAGCATTACCTTTTAATTAGAGTGATGTGGTTTTACAGATTAGATGCTTATAAACTTTCCTATTTTAATTTTAGGCTGGAGCACCCGACGGAGTGTGTGGGAGCATGGTGACATCAGCGGTAATTAACCCGACTCACCCTCGCCACTCCTCCATCACGCCATGGTAGTCGCGTATTTGGCTGGCTCTTTTGTTTAAAGCATTTGATCTAATTTACTGGAAATAGTAAAAGTCACGTGGTCCTTGGAAATATGTGGTTGATCGGAAACATATGTGTCGTTTACGGCGATGGCCGAAATACGGTTGCTGAGGTGTAGTCTTTTTTTTTATGCGAGATATGGAAATATATATATGTTATACCAAGATTTCGTTTTATAATAATATCCGTATTTGCGCGGGTTCTTAAACATGCGTCTGATAGTTGTCTGTACAGGTAGTTCTCAGCCCGTGTTGATTATGGACTGGAACATAGAGAATACTGCTATAAAGTTGGAACAAAAGCGGAAACAAGAAATAATGCAGTGATCCCTTGCCCACAAACCTCTCAATGCGTGCACTACTCCCACGTATCAGCTCCTGAACATCGACCACATCTCACACATGTAACGCAGCAATGATACTAATACATGGCCGAGGTACTTAACGCGTTAGATTCTCGTTTTTGTGTTTATTGGCAACTAAAAATCACAGGTTCAAATCTCACTATTAGCATTTGTGGATAACTTGGCCATTTCTGGTCCGATTTTAAAATGGTAAACAGTTTTGAACTTCTCGCTTCGAAACAAGAAATAGCCCAGTGATCCTCGCCCACCAACCTCTCAATGCGCGCACTACTCCCACGTATCAGCTCCTGAACATCGACCACATCTCAAACATGTAACGCATCAATCAGAACACATAACTTATCAGCTTTAATTACTAATACATGGCCGAGGTAGTTAATGCGATGGATCCAATGATTGGTACAAGAACGACGAGAATAAAGCGATTTCTCGGTACAATATAAGCATACACTCTCTCACACATAGTCTCCGTCGGTATCACATGACACAACGGGCCTCCCACAGGTACTGATCGCCTTGTGATCCCCACACATAATAGGGTCTGAACGCCCATTTAGAGAAAAGCATCCACATCACATCGACACGATGGTCCACCCCACAGGTACTGATCGCCACACATAATAGGGTCTGAATGCCCATCTAGAGACAGGCATCCACAGGGGCATACACCATGATTACTGTTGCACAGCTTCGAGCTATTGCAAAGCAATTCGGCCTTAGAGGCTACCCTAAGGCCCAGAAAGCCGACCTTCTCCAGATGATCGGACAGGTCTGTGCCGAGGAGTGGCAGAAGCGACTCTCCTGAGCGATGAAGACGGGAAGGTTTCCAGTGCATACCAAAGATGATCCTTGGAATCCCCCACAAGAAAGCGCAGCAGATATGCGAGCCAAAACTATAGCGAGGCAGAGGGCGGACCATCCACTGGAGTGCTTACCTCTCCTATGCAAGATCACTAATGAGGGGGCCGAGGTCTGAAGCCATGGCCCGGAGCATGCGGCGAGAAAGCGAACACATTCTCGACCAGCATCTCGGTGAACGGGAGACAGAGGATAGAGGGCGCCGGTCAGTATGCTGGACATTCTTCAGAGGTCTAGCAGACTGTCTAGAACGCCTTCTACCTCCGTTACACCCATACCTATTGCATCCGTCACATCGAAGATGGTAGGATGATGCTCTTCCGCAAGAATGCTCCAGGGAGACCATGGCTGAACACGATAGGAGCAGCTCAGTACTGGGTGGCAGCAATAGAGCAAGCCCGCCTCGACACAGACAATATTGATCGACCCAACACCAAGAGGGCTTTCGTTCGATCAATCAACGTTGAGGTCAGGGCTGTCATCGACCGCCAACCTCTGCTTGGGACAGGCCCCCTCCTAGACTGGCTACGACAGAAGAAGAGTATGACTGCCCTCGACACCTACAGGGACAACATGTGACTCTGGCGATGTCTAGCAGTCCACCGAGGAGCGAGAACTGATAGAAGTACAGCTCCTGCACGAGAGCTTGCTACACAGTTCTACAGCACGACAGCTGCATTACCTGATGCCCCCAAGACCTCGCTGGATCAGCTGGACAAGGTAGAGTTCTTCGCCAAGATCGGGATTCGTGTGTATGAACCAACCGAAGAGGGCACCTGTCACTTGATCAGGCAAGCGGCTCACTACTGTGACACCATGACCATCGGAGTGTGGGACCACCATGCCTTCTACATCAAGAACATATCCAAGCTGGCACATACACTAGTCTGCAGTCACTGTCAGCATATGTTTACACAGGCGTGCCATCTGCAACGCCACGCTGATCACTGTAAGGCAGCAAAACAACAATCGTGTGTCCTGGCGAGAATGTTGAGGTGCCACAGTCTGCGAATGAGAAAGCCGTCTATCCGCCTCAGCCATCCGGTTCAGCGGCTACTCGTTGGGTCGAGTATGAGTCGAGAAACAGAGGTGTACACATACACCATGTAGAGTGTGGGCATGGTGGCGAGCGTTGGATCGAGGGTGCTCCCATAGATGGTTATGATCGGACCACCAACACCGTTTACCAGTTCCATGGCTGTCACTGGCACGGGCGTCCACAACACCAGCGAGGTGAGGATGCCAAACAAAGATACCGCAAGACAGTCCTGAGAGAGGAGAAGCTGAGAGCGTCTGGATGCATGCTTGTGGTGCAGTGGGAGTGCTGTATAAAATGCTGTCCAAGCGTCCCTAAACGAGTTCGGACTGTCCCATACCCACACTTCATAGTTTAACACTTCGAAGCACTCCTAGAGGGCTGCAGCCTCCCCTCGGATCTCCGTACCCTCATCTACCTGCAACAATTCCGGCCACTGGAAGGGATTTTCTGAAGCCTCGTAGACATCCTGGAATGCCTGGACCACCTTGCCAGCTGACTTGTCTGTGAGCGGTACTGCCGCCTTGTACCTGTAGGCGACATCGATGATGGTGAGGGCACACTTGTACGACCAGCCGAGTCATGTGGAAGCAATAGAGCATCTGCCTGGTGAACTCTGTTCAGGACAGTTTCCTCGAAATGGGCATGCCTGATGTGCCGTGGACGAGGTCTGAATATCTGCCACCTCGCCTAGTGGCTGAGCCACTGGCTAACTGTCTCCAATGTGAAGTTGTGGCCCTTGCGACGACGTGCGGACTCGAGAAGTTTAGGGGGCTCACGGTAATATCCACCAGGCTGATAGTGGAGTTCCTCAAGAAAGACGGTTGATAAACTCCCAGATTTCATCACTGACGTCCACTCCCGTCCTGTCACGCACAGACTGGGTGAACTCTAAACAGACGAACAGACGGCCGTCATTCATTCGACCATCACTGAAGACCTCCTCAAACACCACCATATACTGGCATCTAATCTCTGCTGGATCCTCACTGAACAGTAGTTTATCGACCAACCCTCGGAAGTTAAGGGATTTGACGGGGTCGTACAGAGACACCATCCCTATAAAGTACGGCTTAACTGTTCGGCGGCCCAGATGGCCACGAGCGCTATGGCACAATATGGTAGCCAAGGGCCTGCGACTCCGAAGAACGTACATACTCCTGAGGCGAGGGCTGGTATGGCTTCAGAAATCTTCTCCACCCCCTGGAGAGCATTGTTGGCGATCTTGCGGACTGTCTCGCCAGCTTTCATTGTGAACAGCGCAATCAGAGCCCCAACTGCTGCCAGTAGACTGATAGAACCTTTTACGTAAGTGTGATAGATTCCTTTCGCTCTGTGTACTAGTTTGCAGGATTCAGGCACTACATCATCAGACTCACCCGCGGTCTCCGCTACATCGTAGTCGTCTGCATCTTAATCATCCTAATCATAGTCCTCCTCATAGTCCTCATCATCTATACCCTCGACTGGATCTTCATAAGCCTCTGGTTCATACATATCCGTCGCTGGGGCAGCTATATTGTAGCTTTAAACATTAGTCTATAGCATGGCCGCCGCAATTCTGAATGCGGGCGTGTTTGCCTTAGCAAACAGGGGACTTCTCCAACAAGAAGGCGGCAGAGGTCGAGCGTGAGCGTCATAACCAGGCGATGGAGAAGCTATCTAAGGAGAAGTTTGAGTACATCAAAGCACTCGAGCATATGCGCCAGAGGGAGGCACGCCGACGCCAACTCCGAGCTCAGGCCAACCAGAGCCGCAAAGAGGCAGATGAGAGTCTCGATGGGTACTACGAGGCTGTAAAGATATCTGAGCCAACGCTCGATTATGAAGCATCGACAGGCCAGAAGACAGCAGAGCTTATCGTAGTGGTGGCAGCTGCAGCAGTGACGACAGGAATCATGCGCCATGCACGCTCAAGCTGAATACCTGATATGTTCGACACGCATACATTAGCATAGCCAACGTAAAGTACCGTCACACCTAATGGGCGGGTCCCAGCTATGAGGTTTCCGATGTTGAAGCTGAGCTGGTTGCCCTGATTAGGTGGGATGTTCCTGCCCCCGAGGTGCTGACGGCCCTCGAGTGCCGACTCAAGGTCATCGCTTCCACTGGTTAGTCGCAGAAGTGCATATGACTTAGTTTTCTGTCTGTAGAGTTGTCAGTCAGCCAGCTCACGTACCTCACCAAGAACATTGGTCCCAGCAACCACAAGCTTGACGTCATGTAGCTTATCCATCTGCTGGATGGCTCCTCCCTTCTGAACCAGGGGCGCAACAGTGACACAGTTCGATGCACCACGATGCAATGTCAGCTCTACCCATTGGTTAGCTGTGGCTTGGACCTGCTGGTGTTCTCGCTCCACATGTACGATCCACTGTGTGGAACCTGTTTGCTTCAGTTCCTGGTCATTCTCATCATGCCAGACATGAAGACTTGGAGCATTCATCGTTGCGTCTGCGAGCTGGTCAGTGTATACCCGGAGGAACAGCCTATCCCGCATCGCAGCCGGATTCACGTGTGTGTTCTCGACGAGGGTTAAGACTGGAACTGCCACAGGCTTCGCGCCACCTGCGCATAGTTCGAATTCCATGAACCTCTCATTGCACTCCACAACGTAGTACCCCTTTCGCTTCGCATAGAAGATTGACCCATGAGCCAGCGGACCTAGGACACGGTACTCATCGTTCACATAGGTGGTGTCCATGAAGCGGTTGCTCTGCATGATCTCCCACCTGTTCAGAACCTGCATCAGCTCTACCATCTGTTCTATTGTGCTCTGAAGCTTGAACTCGAGTGTCATGCTCTTGATCTCGTGGATCTGTGCCGAGATTGCAAAGTCGATATACTTCCACGCAGCAGACAATGGGTTCTCATTGTGTATACTGGGTTGAATGACCCTCAGGCAGTCCTTCCGAGGATCAGTGTGGTGTGATGTCGCAGGTTTACTGGCCCCATCTGGACGTTGCACATACTGCAGCATGATTAAGGTCTGGGTATATAGAGGTTTTAAACGGCTGCCATGTTTGGTAAAGTTCTCCAGCAGATTGTCTATAGGCAGCAGGATAAGTCAGCATGACAGTCAGCACGACAGCCATGGCGTGCACTGTCCCACTATGACAGGGGTCCGAGGACTGCTTTGTGACATCAACATTATCCATGAGCGAGCCAAGGTTACACCTCCGTCTGATGCGGAGATACTGGCCACCATAGAGGAAGCTGTGCCAGATTGTAGTACAAAAGAACTCTTGACTCAGATACTCTACTGGTAATTTGACAGCACCCAGGGCAGGACACTCGACCTACCTGTGGTCCAAACGAACAGTCCTGTTATTCTAGCTCTCCAAAGGGCGAGGGCCGATCCCAAAGATCTGTTATGGTCGGGGTTCACTGTTGGCTGCAAGGAAGCTATTGAGCACATCTTCAACGAAAGAGGGCGCAGGAGATTGGCCAGCAATCTGCCAGCATTTCTGAAATTCCCAGATAACTACCAGGACTACCTCATCAAATCTACTCGCAAGCACGATGCTAGTTGCGCATGGAAAAAGTGGGTCGCCCATGAGAAGTTCCAGAAGAAGAGAGTCCTAGACTCTGACCCTCAGTGGATAGAGTTTCAGCAACAGTTTAAGCGACAGGCTTCTGACGAAACTGCCGAAGTTACTCAAGCTTCTGACGAAGTTCCTCAACCTTCTGACGAAGTTCCTCAAGCTTCTGACGAAGTAGCAGAGACTGCGGACGAGACAGCCTTCTGATGAATGAAAAAAGTTGCAGCCGACAGTCTGTCAGTGATGGCGCGTAGAGAAGGCTAGTTTCCTGGCTGGATTCAGCTTGTAGGTGAAGGTCTTCACCTTTTCCAGAGATGGCTTGAAGTGTGACAGCTCACCTGTATCCTTGTTGCTGAAGATGAGGCAGTACAGCTCAGCTACCCTTTGTACACCTGCGATAAAGTCGCATTTGGTCTCTTTGAGGGTTAGGCTGTCGAATATGGTCTCGAGCAGGGCACGTCCACACTTGGAGCTGAAGCATAGCAACCGGGCATTGTGGCGGATGTCCGTTGAGATCTCGCGGGTGTACTTCTGAAAGAGGATGAAGACAGTTATCTTTTTGTGCCGGATGTGCCTGGTGATGTTACTGAGGTAGGTGACTGTCTTCTGGTCCATTGCAGGGTCATCGATAAGTAGAACAAGTGGTTATGTCAGTTAGGCTGCCAGCAGCTTCTCCATCAGTGCTTGCAGGTTCTGCGTCTTGGTGATTAGGCCATTGTACCATTGATCATTACTGTCAACTGCCTCAGCGGCGGAGTCAGACACCAGAAGGATGTATGGAAAGTGTAGATGTTCGGCCAGGAGAGCCCGCAGCAAAAGGTTTGTCCCGTGTCCTGATGGGGCAATGATCAGCTCCACCTGGCCAGCATCGGCCGGCCTACTATCGAATGGTACAGACATGCATGCGGAGGATAGTTAGCACTTGGTCGGCAGTAGCCTTGTCAATATCTGGGAGACTAAACGGCAGTACTTCCTGCACCAGCTCTTTCGCCTGCTGATCTGGGAATCCTGCACCTCTGGCGGATACAAAGGATGCGATGGAGGCGTCAAGCATGAAATCCCAGCAGCAGCTGAGAAGATAGCGTAGAGGGCCTGTGTCAGCAACCACAGTGTCTAGTACATCCAGTATCTGTACGATACAGGCATGGGAAGCCATGGCTATCATGTGGTCTTAAACGGCAACCCAAAGAACCCTAACTTCTTCACCTCTGGTAGCTGGAGGCTGGCGGTAGCACCTTTCTTGCCATCGACAGTGATATTGCACAGGCCGATAGTGCCCACCCTGTGATTCTCTCCATCCTGTTGGAATGAGCTCCGTGGTTTCAGGAGATCCTTATCCAGGTCATGTGCATAGGAGTCAGCCATAACATTAATGGCACCAGCCTCATCGACTCCGAGCATACCTCGCATCGTTGCCCTGTCTTTGATGCCCACCGCCTTGTATACAGTTTTGGCCTTGTCAATGGTCGATTGTCCTACCGTATCAGTGTTCCCCATGAGATCTCGGGCTGGGATGGTACCTCGGATCTCCCGCGGGTCTCCCTTCTCATCGAAGTCTGGGAATGAGATAGGGGCAACAGTGTCCTCTGAACCGAGGCGTGCCTCGCCCAATTGAGCAAGATCGCATAGCTCTTTGCTTTCTAGGTCTGTGAGTCATAGTGCTATATACACAGCTTATACCCCCAGTGGAATAGTTGGGCATAGGGGGACCACGCAGTCGGTCAAGGGAATAGGTAGCAGTGCTCAGGGTACTGGCGCTCTCTGCATGGGCATGCCTTGTGGGCGGTCCACCATTCCCGGGCATTGGCGATCTTCAGTCCGCATGCTGGACTATGGGCTACACACCACCCTCCAACACGCCACGCCTCATATGCTGCAGGGGTCTCGTGATTCATCTCTCACTATTCAGAGGGGTTAAATCTAGGCGACGATGAGCTCAGCCATTGCACCCTTTGCTAGCCCTAGAACTGCGGCCTCCATTAGTGTAACACGTTCACCCATGATCGTGGCAGCAACGGTGTAGGAGGTACCAATGAGGGCGATCTTTGGGATGGGGTGAGTTATTCCGAGACAGTGCCCCGGCACGCCACTTACCACTGTAGCGAGGATAGCCGCTGTGGCGGCAGGAAGAACTTCATTTCCCCCTGTCATCTTCACCACCACCACATTCGCCGCCACGTTACTGGCGACATGGACTGCCAGAGGTTTTGCGTTGGTCAGTAACTTCTGTGTCTTGGTTCGCAGCAGGGTCTCCACCTTCTGAAGACTCGCCTGGCTCTCGGGTAGTTGCTTCATGATCTGTACAGTTGATGTCATTGTTTAAGCACTGAGTATACAACGCTGTTAAATGTCTGCGTCCCCTGTCGAGAGAGCTAATAAGATCTTCCCAGTCTGCATCTGCCAGGTGGCTGGGTTGGTACTCAGGAATATTCATCTCTCTATTGAGACATCTTAAACATGTCTGGGCTCGCACTATGCGATAAGTACTATGAGGTCTTCTGGAGGGAGTTGAAGGACTACAAGAAGAAGACGTCAGATGAGCTCGTTCAGCTCTCCGGTGCTGAGCTGGCAGAGGAGCTGATAGCTGTGAAGCTCTACCTAGGATTTGGTACGGGGCTTCCTCGAATACCTTATCATGGGCGGGAGGATCGTCGAGCAGCTCCTGCGAGCTAAAGGTTTCTACAAGGATCGGGATATCTGTCAGATGTGTTCCAGCAGTTGCAGACCTCCATGGCTTCACCTGACTCGGAGCTGAACAAGGCTCTGCGATACTACATGCTGGAAAAAGGATGCACTGTGGAACCACCCAGCCCTTGCATGTGCATGTTGGCAGCGTGTATATGGGCTGTAGGGCAGGCCACGCTCGTTCAGTGTCTCACTGTGGTCCCCACTGCTACTGTAGAGAGTCAGGACAGTCTTATAGCTGATTTGCTAGCGGCGGAGTAGGCTGATCCCGAGCGCCACGATAGCTAGGCCTCACAACACTCGTAGAGCTACCACGGGAAGCGATGTCGTGTCGACTGGCTGCAGTGTCAGGGTTGGAGCTGCCATGGGAAGCATCGTGTCGACTGGCTGCAGTGCAAGGGTCGGAACGACTGTATGGCCTGTCCTATGCATAGGTGCGTTGATATCAGTGTTGAAGCCGAAGTGGACACCGGGGGAACTCCCGTCGACTATTATGTTGTTATAGCCCCTGACTTGGAGGTCCTCGATGTTCACGATCATGTTGCTCGGAATCAACCATAGGTGTGGTGAAATAGCAAACTCAAGTTTGCGACGGCCTACTGCAACCCCTGCTGGAACTTAGCAATAAGACTGATTGCCTGCTGGAGCCTTTGAGGTATTGCTATCACACTTTAGGGTTCTCCGTGCAGTACAGGGCTTTGACCTTCAATATATGGTGGTACTCTTCATCGGTGACCTGGCAATCCTCGAAAGCATTGCTGACAGACTCGTCGATAGTCCGTAGCATACTCTATGCCAGTGCCACGTACTGCCGCTGTCCCACCCCAAGCCCGTGGCCAAGACAGTGGCAGCTAGTGTCACGCCACCCAGTGGGATGGCGACGAGGGCAGCCACCCCTCTAGCGTGAGTGGCCACAGCTGCCAAACCAGCACTGGCTCCAATCACACCTGCATCAGTGGATGTATGCGTGAGGACGTTGTATGCCGTCTTATATTGCCTGCACGATGATCATATCTTCAACAAGAATGATGAACATGGCCTGGAACTCTGCTCCGCTGACACCATCTATGGAATGATGCAGCTGGGTCTGTGCCATAAGGAGGCAGTAGAACAGTGCTTCCAGGGACTGGTTGATCCGAACGATCCCTGCTGGTGTGAGGCCTGAGGTGGTGTGTGGGACAAAGTACTTCCACACAGTCATGCCGCAAGCCAGTGATGCGCATATTTTGCATCAGTGCTCCAGGGCCAATGTCTGGATTGAACGAGAATGTTGTTGTCTTCTGGTGGCCTACTCGTCGGGGTGTTCGATAGGGGAATCGTGAGAAGTCACGTCTCGGGTCACCGTACATAACCCCTAGGCCACTGTTGTCACCACCATGCCACCGCTAGGCTGGGTGAGCGCTGAACTCTTTCTGTAGTCTGTTGGCCGCTGAGACGTTATGACTGTTGAGCTGTGGTCGAAGTCATTTGTATCAGGGAGGCTTACACCCAGCTCATGGAGGATTCATCACACTGTGAAGTACACATGGAATCTGAGACAGCTGCGATGAGCACAGCTTCAGGAGTATCAGAATCTGAGTGAATCAGGGTGGAACGTACTCCACATCCTGCTGTGGCACACCACACAGCAAAGTTTAGCTGCTGATTCCAGTATGAGAGGTTTGGAGCAGCCATCCAAGTATGAGCTTGCTTCGCATCCTTGATGGTGATTGGGCGGTTGGTCAGCGGTCGTGGGTTGATGGAGAAGCTGGTTCGGGACCATCTATCCACTGTGATGGAGAACGGTGTTAGCTCTGGTATATCATCCAGTAGACCTCTCAGGCCAGACAAGGGTGTACCCAGGAGGGGCGGTTGGCTCTGGATGACTGTTGTGAGGTTCAGTAGGAAGGTGAAAGGTGCCGTACAGGCAGCACACTATTAGTACTCATCTCGACTCCAGAGACCGGCGAGGTGACCTCGGCATAACATCTGGTTTTTTTAGATACGCCATATCAACCTGCCTGCTGGAGTCTTTGAGGTATTGCTGTCACACTTTAGGGTTCTCCGTGCGGTACAGGGCTTGGACATTCAATATATGGTGGTACTCTTCATCGGTGACCTGGCAATCCTCGAAAGCATTGCTGACAGACTCGTCGATAGTCCGTAGCATACTCTATACCAGTGCCACGTACTGCCGCTGTCCCACCCCAAGCCCGTGGCCAAGACAGTGGCAGCTAGTGTCACGCCACACAGTGGGATGGCGACGAGGGCACCCACCCCTCTAACGAGAGTGGCCACAGCTGCCAAACCAGCACTGGCTCCAATCACACCTGCATCAGTGGATGTATGCGTGAGGACGTTGTATGCCGTCTTATATTGCCTGCACGTTCTGCTGTACTTTTCTGCTTCACGGTCGAGATTCTGCCTGATGGTATCTATCTGCTGGAGTCGCCAGCCATGGATGGTACCGCCCTCATCAGCAGACAGGGAGGGGTATAGTTCTGGTTGCTTCCACCACTCTGATTTTGCCATAGTATATCTGGAGGCTTAAACAGGCATCACCTGCAGGATTTGCATATGAGTCATAGAAGGGTTCATTTTGGAGAGCCTGGCGAACCGTACCAGCTTGCGGGTGTTGAGACAGTCGTCTCTTAGACATTGGTCATCCAGCACTATGACGGGTGCCAGCAGCTTTCTGAGGCGTCACATCTGGAAGTTCACCTTATCACCAATATAGTAGGTCCGCCGCTGGATGGCTTTCTTGGTCTTACACTTCTGCGCCATCTCCTCTTACCACTTTATGCGCTCTGGCTCATCCTCGTCTGAGAAGACACCTGGCTCATCCTTGTCTGTGAAGACAGCTGGCTCATCGCCGTCTGTCAAGACTCCTGCTTACCACTTACTCTTCTTCAGGAAGTCTTGCCAGTATTTGGAAGCGTCACTGTTCCTTCGCCTCCTTGCAATGCTCGCGTTCTGTTGATACCAGCTCTTCCGCTGTAGTCACTCTCCTTCTTGTTGCAGTGCGAACATTGCAAGGAGGCGATGCTTGCGTTCTGTTGATACCAGCTCTCCCACTGTAGGGGTCATGAAGGGGCGAAACTCTTTGATGTAGCACACTAGCGTGTATGTATGTTGTGCCCCGCTGGGGCACCTCGAAGAGGACCCATTCTACACGGTACTGTACCACCCATCTCCCCTCAAGAGAGGGTGAGATTACGTTCAAACCACCGGAGAGCAGCAGTCAGACAATTGGCATGGTTATATGTTTAAACCCCTCATATAGCATGTTTGCTCACTCGGCTGGTCTTGCTGACCTGGCAGATGTGTATACAGTTGAAGCTGCCAAGGTAGAAGAGAGCGATGGCAAGTCATTCGCCCTACAGTACGAAGCAATCTCAAAGGCATTCTCCCTCCACCCCATTGGTGGTGATGAGGTGGAGCTGCTCACAGTCCTCAAGGATGTGACGACGGAGCACCTTGGTCGCAACATAGATGGCCACAAGATCGTGTTTTGGTACAATTTCCCGAAGCGGAAGTACATCCTCCAGCCGTTGATTGACCTCTCGGATACAGAGGTGGCAGACATCAACACCCTAAATAGGGACCTCAGCTTTCATCTGGTCAAACCCTATTCGAATGGTACCCCACCGATGGCCCATGATGGCCTACTATTGACTGTGGCAAAACACCTGCAGTTCATATTTGAGAAGAATTAAGTGTGGTACCACGCTGGACCTGGGGGTGATTGGCAAACATGGTTGCCCCTATATAGGCCTCCCGCAGTCATTGACATAGAGGTTACTCCCCTCTCCACTGTTGTGAAAAAGGATGGGACAGTCCGAACGCTCTACAATCGGAGATCATCCTTCCTCACCTACATAGGTGCATGTGTCTCCCTGACGAGGGTGGGTCAACGGCTCAGGGTTACAGGTGGAAAGCTCCTGCTGCGTCGTCCATTCGATGGACCAGAAGAAGCTAACCCCCAGGAGGGCATCCTATGGGTAGATGGTGTGTCACATGTCACCAAAGCCAAGGGGGCTGTTAAACTGCTTCAGCAAGTCGGACTCACTAGCCCGTAAACGACTCATCTAATCCTAGAGCTACGTTTCTTAGCCGGCGGCAAAGTGAAGCAGCTAGCCCCTGCCCATGAGGGGATGAAGATCACTATCGAACCGGATGGAGCAGGGCTTGATCTGGCACAGATATTTCTCGAAGGTTCACTCTGTTCAGTTTAACTCTTCATATATAGCCATGATTCTCATCATACTGCTCGTGCTGGCGCCTACAGCAGTGGCATAGGGCGCTGAGACTGCCATGATATTGGATGCCAAGTGGGCCCACTTCTGGGATACCACCCCCACCCCACACACCCCACCCCCCCCCCACCAGTACAATCCTTGGGTCGACCCTTTGCGGAGAAACATTTACGACCGCTTTCACCCACGTGAAGAGATCGAGTCTGTCTGCCACTTCTATGGTGTGGAGAGGGCAGGACGTGGTTGTCTGCTGGAGACACCTGCTCAGCACCAGATTCTCTGCATAACATGTGAACATGCCAGAGTCTGCCATGGCGCAAATGCTAAGCACTTTAGCATCCTGCCAGGTGAGCGTTGTCTAGGTAGATGGAAGACACTATGGCTGGTTATCTGTGGATGAGACTTGCACTGTGGTGAAGGTTACGTTTTATGGCCGCCAGGTGCGGAAATGGGGGAGGCGGCATGATGTCAACTTTATCGAACCTTGAGGGTATTTCGATCTGTAAATGACGAGCCCGTGGGCAGGACAGAGTTACTTTAGAATGCAGATGACTGGTCGGATGCTGTCGTAACTTTGATCAATCCATTATCGAATTCAACTTTTCGGTAGCAAAATCCTATTCGTGACTGATGACAATGCAGACATCTTGCTCTCTTAATAATATAGACTGTTATTCCATGTAAATGATGTAGATTTTGGCTGTTTCCGTACAACGTCGTGGGAGAGGGAAGGGAGGAATGTTGGACAAACGTTCCTCCCGTGTTGCTTACTGTAGATGGCTATGGTGCAATCGTCCTATCCATATGATCAGTTCTCCCATAACTAGATAAGAAGGTGTGTGCAGGAGATTTGTTGGCTGTGGTTTGTTGATGATAATGTTGTTGTTGGGATGTCCAGGCTGCTGTATGATGCCAATGTTAAAGCGAAGGGGGCGCACTCCAGTTTTCTACGCTGGTGAACGCTGAGTCTGTTGCTATTGGGGGAGGTGGGGATTTGCGGGAGATATTATTTCTCTTGCATCTTGTGCGGGTGGAACTGTTGCAGGAATTTGTATGCCTCTATCGGGAATTAATTAATACTGGTAGGTGCTGCTAAATGATGTTGCTGGCGGTGTTGAACGTCTCTGTTATGCTTAGTATAACCAATTATGTATGTGATGCACGCACAATGACGAATTGGCGTATCCAGCCTTGAGGGCAGGTGTGTTCTGTATGTGATGACGTCCTGTCTGTGGTGTGATGCCCTGACTGCTCACGGGGAAGTATGATAGGCCAAATGGATGGGGTGGCCTTTGGACAGGGGATGTTGTCATCTTCGATTACACGACAGTTGGTGTTCTGTTGTAGTGTGTAGACACCAGGAAAATTCGAGCCGAGAGTCTGCTAACAGGCTGTTTCCCTGCCCACCACGGTGGGTAATGTTGGCCGGTGCGGTGTGGGATGCTACCTCCTCTGTTGCAGCAGTCTCTCTCACATCTACAGATTGACGGTCAACAGACGACGAGTGGAGTGTGAAATGGACTGGGCCGGTGATGTCCGAACTTGGTGTATAGATGAGGGGTGCGAATTGGAGTGATGGCGGTGGTGGGACTACGGAAAAGGGTGCCCCTTGGAAGGGGCGTGGTTTCGCATTACACCCTTTGGCATTCCCAGTGTGGGTCACTGTCCCAGCCACGCCGGACGGACGCCCAGTTCCCCCGTACTTTGACATCATTTTAGCTGAGAGGCCCTGCACATATCGTACTAGACAGGTCATCCACCCCACGGGTACATGGGCGCCTGACTGCTCCACACGTCCGGCAAGTGACAGGGTACACTGTCTGACACACATACTCCTCCTGCTTCCCGAAAGAATCACTTTTCATGACCTCTGATCACAGGAGGCATGACTCGCAATACGAACGCTTGCCATGGCCTGACTGTACATTGACCATCTTGACCACTCATAACCAGGAACAGGTAGTGTTAATTAATCCTTCGTTAGACACGGAGGCCTTCAGTATCTCCTCTGCCCTATACATCCCATTTTTTACGTGTCTGCGGACACTCACGGACCCACTGCCGCCTGTTATCACCAACCTTTGAGGAGCCTATCCCTCTCAGTCCGCGATTTTGGGAAGTGGTCGGGTACACCTTGTTGTACGGTTTTGTGGTCATAGACACACCAAGGCTTCATCTAGCCTCTTCACTTCCATGCTATTCATCATGTGTTCCACCCCATGGGAAGCATGGCTTGGGTCAGCCTCAGCTTCCGCTTGTGGCAACTCTATAATGGGGGCCATATCATGAAGTGGGTGGGAATGGGAAGAGATTGGGGGAACAGCTTTTCCATCCGGCCCCTTGGACAAAACAAACATGAAGTTCTTCAGATACGGCTTCCCAGCTCAAGTAGACCTGTGCGTAGGAGGGAGAGGGCGAGTACATATCTCGTCATAGTCGTCAGCATTAGCCACTTGTTCACCGGCATTCTGGCTTGGTAGAAGTGGGGTTGAACTCGCACCGTGGTACTCTGCGCTAACCGTGGGAACACTATTTTCCATAGAAATATCTGTCTGGGTACCGGTATCACGAGAAACGCCCAGTCCGAGCTCTGGTGCTGAGTCGTCACTGACACATGGTTTAAGTCGATCGAAGTGGATGACTGAGGTCAGGCCATCCGAATCACGGATATGGTAGGTCACATCCGACGTCTTACATACTACAACATAGGGGCCTTTCCACTGGTAACTCAGTTTACTTGGCACGTTTGCAGACCATCGTGAATCGTGTATCCAAACCAGCCTTCCTGCTTCATATGGATCTCCATGCACCCTCCGGTCATGCCATATCTTTTGCTGCCGGTGTGCAGTGGATAGTGTTTCTCTCACTAACTCGTGGGCTTGTTCTATCTGCTGCTGCAAGAGTTCAACATAGAGAGATGCTACATTTTTCCCTCCTGGTATCCAGGGCATGGCCAGATCCAGGGGTAAGGCTAATTTATGGCCTAGCATTAACCGAGCAGGGGTATAATCCGTGCTGGAATATACTGAAATACGGTAAGCCATGAGTACATATGGGAGCCATAGATCCCAATCTCTACAATCAAGACGTGTTTCTTTTGTAAGCATCTCCGCGAGAGTTCTGTTGAATCTCTCTACCATCCCATCACTCCGGGGGTGGTATGGAGTCGTCCTTGTTTTGACGATATGAAACAATTTGCAGAGCTCTGATATGAGCTGGCTCTCAAAATTACTTCCTTGCTCGGAGTGCAACTCATAAGGCATACCAAAACGGCAGAACACATTGCATGCCAGGACCTCCACTACGGTGGATGCCTCTTGGTCTGGCAAAGCAAATGTTTCTACCCACTTCGTAACATAATCTTGCAATACGAGGATGTATGTATGTCCGTCATCCGTCGTGTTTAAGGGTCCGAGCACGTCGATTGCCACTCGCTCCAACGGTGCACCCACCAACAATCTTAATTTGAGATGGTGCGATATGGTGCTGGCCAACAGCGCGTCTTTGGCATGGGATACATTTGGCAACTCATGTCTTGACAATATCATGACTCCCGATCCAGTGGAATCTCGATTTGATATGGGCAACAGTCCTTTCCACGTCCAGATGTCCGGTGTTATCATGTAGTTCTTTAATATGAGGTTACGATAACTTTCCGGGACTACCAGGCGGTTATTGAAGTAAAGAACATTATGTATTAATTGACATTCTTCGAACCATTGGTAACAATATTTTGCCATGGTGGATAGTAGTGTTACCAATTCCTTGGGAGGACGTACCCCCTCCTGGATCCACGCATATATATTTCATGTCTGCACATCTGTTGTTTGGTGGTGTGCGATTTTCTCCGGATTCCACTCTGCGCAGCTCAATTCGGGGAACTCCGGAGATGGATGTGTTAACTGTGTCATGATGGCGGCCTCTTCGTGTTCAGCCTCAACACCAAATCTACTGAGGGCGGCGGAATTTCCATGCAATTTGCCGGGACGGTGAACAACCTTGAAGTTATAGGAATGCAGGGATTCCTGCCATCTCGCTACCTGGCCTTCTGGATTTTTTATGTTCCTGAACCAGCGTAGTGAAGCATGTTCTGTACAGAGTGTAAAGGGGCACCCGTACAGAAAGTGTTTATAGTACTTGATGAAATATTTAGCCGCTAATAGTTCTCACTTGGTGGTTGCACATTTTCTCTCTGTTTTATTCAGAGTACGCGAACCATAACCCAATACCTGCTCCATTCCGTCATCTGTGACCTGAGACAGAAATGCGCTGATAGCGTAGGATATCTTTATATCTGATGTCAGTCTGTGTCTAAGATGAAATCGAGGTTTGGATTAGGATGAGCAAGAATCGGGGCGGTCGTCAAGCATTCCTTCAGCGGGCTGAAGGAGCCTTCACACTCACTCGTCCACTCGAATGGTCGATGTTTTTCGGTGATATTGTAGAGGGGTGAAGCAATCTCGCTGAAATGTCGAATATAACGGCGATAGTACTGGCATAAGCCAAGAAAACTCTGTGTCTCTGTGACTGAAAATGGCGTTGGCCACTCCGCTACTGCCTTAGTTTTAAATGGCTGAGTAGCCACTCCATCACTGGATATCACGTGTTCCAGGAACTCAACGCTCTGTCTAAAGAGATGACATTTCTTGGGTTTGAGTTTCAAATCGGCCATGCGGAATCGTAATAGCACGGTGTCCAAAATGATTAAGGTTTGCTCAAACGGTGGTCCGAAGACTATTACGTCATCAATGTAACAGAGACAGATTTCCCATTGCAGGGTGGTTAATATCTGCTCAATGAGTCGTTCAAAAGTTCTGGGAGCGTTGCACAAGCTGTAGCGCATCTTGTGGAATTGGAAAAGACCATCCGTACATACGGATGCAGTCTTTTCCATGTCAGCTTGATCCATGGCTTCTTGCCAGTAACCCCTAGCTAAGTCAAGGGTACAACACCACTTGGCTCCGGACAAAGAATCTAAGACGTGATATATCTGATGTAACGGATAAGCATCCTTGACGCTAAGATCATTGAGGCGGCGGTAGTCAAAACAAAACTGCAAGGTTCCATCCTTTTTGCCTCCTAGTACCATTGGGCTAGCCCGTGGAGATGCTGAGGTTGCGATAATACCGGTCGGTACCATGTCGTTCACTTATTGGTGTGCTTCCTCTTCTTTATGAATGGGGAAACGTCATACTGGTTGACATACAGGGCGGTTATTGCCTGTGTCGATGGAGTGTCGTACGAGATGATTTTCTCCGAGATCCATGTCTCCGGAGGAAAAACTATTGCAATATTTGTACAGTTGCTTGCGAATTTCGTGTTTCTGTCATTGCTGTAATCCAACTGTGGCACGTAGATATAAATCATGTAGATGTTCGGGTATATCATCAGTCATATGCCATGGTGTGTCGTTAAGTGTAGGTGATTTCAATGAGATTATGTCCACTAAATGGCCGCAGCGTACTCCTGGTGCAAGAGTGATGGGGACTGCTGTACGATTGCACACTCTAAAAGGTATATATTCCTTATTAGTAGTGTCCACTATCATGCGGGGACATGTGCATAGAGAGACGATCATGTAATCAGGGTCAGGTTCCAGCATGGCAATGTGTGTGTTGCTTCCAAACTGTGGTGCGGTGGCCCATAAGATTTGTTCTTGTCCCGGCTCAACCTTGGCGGTACTTGATACTATAACCACACACGTGTCATATGATGATGATGCCAGTCCATGAGGTATTTGTCGGCCGTGTCTGTCGAGTTCCTGTTGTTTACAATGCATGATGGCTTCGCTGGCACTGAGGAAATCAGAGCCAAGGAGGTCATCGTTATGAATAGAGGCGATGACAACTCACTGTATGAATTACATCTCCTCTATTTGGATGACTAAATTGACTACACCGGCTACAGACACATCAGCTCCCGTATCTGTCTGTTGGTAAATGTTTGTATGTTACAGGGGGGGGGGCCTTTTCATGAGGTGGGCTGCCCTCATATACGTGCCTGTAGAATACCATGATTGAAGCGCCAGTGTCAACGGTGGCACTGGTGGAAACACCGCTAAACAGACAGGCACATTTGTATATCACTTTGCAGTATACCTGTGGAAGAGTTTCCAATGACGCCATCTGCGACAATGGTGTTGGAGCGGAATAATTCTGTATATAATCGGTCTGTTTCTGAATGGCTTTTTGTTAATGTAGAGGATGGCTGAGTGAGGAAGGGGCCAGTCCATCGTCGCCGCTGCTGTGAGGGCTGCGGTGAAGGTGGAGCTGGAGGTAGCAATGATGATGGAGATGTTGCTCTTTCTGGGCATGCAGTATTAGTGTAGACAGGGGTGCGTACGGGATGACAGATAAGCTCCACCTATGCGAGCCATTTCTTGTAATGCTTCATTGGATGCTTTGGCGAAGCACAGAAGAAACAGTGACACCAGCAGGGACGTGATTCTCCCCGTCTACGTCAGCGTTTGCGAATCCATGAGGCAGAGTGAACCATTTCTCCCGAGTCGCTGCTGTTTGTGGATGCTGGAGATGATGTTGTGCCGGGTGGTGTTTTGCATACCACCAAAGGACACCAATAATTCAGTGTCCGGGTGGCGGGGCATGGTGCTGCAACCTACCACTGCCGTTTTACAAAGGAAAGAAGGGTTGTTATGTGCGGAGATAGAGGGGGATGGCGATGCTGCGGATGTGGGAGGCCTCGTAGGCATCGACATATATGAAGCCATGCGTTTTGGTGTTGGTGTACAGCTGAATTTGGTTGGTAATAGGTGGCCACCAAACATTGTCGTACGGGGGCCGTAGTTGAGCCGGGAAGCAGATACGGGCACCAAGGTGACTCTACTTTCGGTGCCCTTAAGGGTTTGACGGCTTCTCAGATTGTGGTGTGCTGTGGTCAAGAGCAGGCGTTGTTGATGGAGGTCGTTTAGGACATCATTCCCTCCAGTGGTCTGGCTGACCACATCCGAAACAGGTGTTTGGTAGTGGTGCAGTGCTGGTGGTGTTCGCTGTTCTAATGTGAGTGGTAGCGAGGTTCGTCCTGAGTGTGGTCACTAAATGTGTTAATGCGGAGATATGTTTATTGATCTCATCTATTCATTCCTTTATGTTGCCATTAGTGTTATTGTTGCGCTGGTTCCCACACCCGGTGGCTCCGTTGTAGCTTCCTCTACAGGCATGCCCCCTTCCTCCAGGTGCTTGATTCTGATTGGAATTTTGTAAATTCGTTTGCTGTGGTGTTGGTGCGGTAGGTGTTGATGCTCTGCGGGGAGCATTGGTGGATGTGGCGATAGCTGCACCCTCTGCCTCATTGATAGGGTGAAGTTGGCGTCGGCTGCTCTTATACTGCTCCAGAAAGTTTTCTATTCGGACCACGGTTGCCATTAATTGGGCTAAACTCCCGTGGGCGCCAAGAAATAGTTTTTCTTTCAGGCGGGTTCACCGCTCAATGCATCGATGAATGTGTCAAGATGTGAAATATTACGCCTTCTATGTTGGTGCTAGGATATACGTGGGTGACTAGCCTTCTGATTCGACTAGCTAACTCAGGAAGAGTCTCTCCCGCACGTCGTCAGAGATTTTTTAGTTTTAGACGCCTCGTTTCTCCGAGAGCTATGCTGCCAAATCGCTCAGTTAGTGCTCGTTCCAATTGGGTGTAGGTGGGTGTGCAAGCAGTCCCGAGATCCACAAGAACTTGAAGGGCTTTTCCGGAAAGCTTTGCGGCGAGATATACACCCATTTGCTGATCGTTCCAGTGGTTAGTTCGACTTATTATCTCGAACTGTATTTTATAATTGGTCCATTCATTCACCCCACTAAATTCGGGAGGGAGAATGCCTCGGCCAAGACCATGGGATGAATGAAGTGGTTGACATCCGGGTGGTATCTGCGAGACTGACGAGTATTCTGAGGCTGGTTGTTGTGCTGGTGGTGGTGGTGGTGGTGTTGGTGTTTCCCGCTGAGAAGCGAGAACGTGCGTACTCCAATCCAGTGAATCCTGCCACATTGTAGAACCATACACCGCCATGGGTCTATAGACGGGAGACGGAATATTATGAAGATTATGTGTATGTTCCTCTCGAGGTGAGGACTGCTATTCCTCATATGGTGGTGGTGCAGTCGGCTGGTGATCATGTTGTGTAGCATGACTGATGTACCAGCGAAAATGTGGTCCTGATTCCTAACCGATGATGCCGCGGTGTTGCCCTCGAGTATAGTGTTGTGTTTGAAGGGGGCGGCATGGGCGGATGTTTGTAATATGGATTGTCACCCTGCCATATGGTCTCCGTAGTTGACACGGGTGAACGATAGTAGTCTGAAGGAGTATGAGTGTGCCCGTACTCGGGTCTTTGTTGTGATCGTCCACGATTCGGCCCTGATGGAGTTGGCCTGTCGCAGACGTCTGATATAGTTCTAAACTCTGTTCCTGCCTGTGAGGCACCCCGAAAGGTGTCGTCACTGACAGGAGAAACCATGTTTTATTGCAGGGTTGTTGATCCCGCTGGTGAATTTCTGCCATACCCACCGTAAATGTCCTTCCCGTTAGGGCGTGGCAGATCCAAATATCATGCCCAGACATTCTTTCAGAATTCGGCGGGGATGCGCATCTCGCCCGTCACCAGGTCATACGGAACTAACGTGTTAACCTGGCAGTATGTTTAAACACAAGTTGCCTAGTTATGCACTACGGTACGGGAGGATTGGTCAGCAGATTAAAGAAAATAATAATTGAGATATTTTTACGCAGTGCTTTACTACATTGGCAAGGGTAACTAACTACTGAGTATCCGAGGATACGCGGGGAATGTGTGTGACACCACACCCTGGCCATCACCGCTTGGAAACCCCAATAGTTTCCCAGGGTCGGATCAGTCCATGGTGCGGATAGGGACATCCAAACAATTAAGAAGCCATAAGGCTTAGTGGAACATGAAGAGAGACAATAACTTAGAAATATGAGGCCCTTTAGGTATGTTGGCTAATCTTACACAACCTTGCCAGAGTGCGGGGCTAAATTATCGTAACTACCGGAAAAGAGGCGTACACCACGTGTCTCCTAACGAAGAGATTGTCTCTAATCATATTAAACCTATCCTATCGAGCTGAATAGAACTGATTTTTAGTCGGTTGCATGCCAGGCTAAACAGAGTTATAGCACTGACAGCGACCTCAGTGAAAATTGTTGTTGGCGGGAGAAACTGCTGCATATATACATGTTGCTGTATAGTGTTTCCTACGTGTACTGCAGTCCTATATTTTTTCTACAAATAAACAAAACATATAAACTGATGACCACTTGACATATATAAACTAACTAGAACAATTAATACAATTTGAAATGATCAGAATAATATATATATATAGTGCAGGTTGAGGAACCTACTACGGTGCGGTTAGCGAAAACACGTTACAGAAAATAAGAATAACTATAAACAGATACAGAAATTATAACTAAGCGGTCCTAAGACCGTTACGGTGCCTTTTAGTCATCATGACTGGTTATACAGATACAATATAATTATCAAGGAGGTAATAAACGGGAGAATTACAAATGTCAAGTATAGTTGCTTGAAAGATCTGTAGCCATTCTTAAGCCTGGGATATCGTGTTACTGAAATTGATACGTCACCCTTCCTTTGATGTGAGTTGATCCATTCCCTGGAAGCTGGCTGGCTTCCCCAAACAGGATTCCCGCAAGCAGCTCATGACGGGAACGGATCGAACTCAGGACTGTAATCACAATATAGAATGTCTAACGAGTAGTCAGTAAGAGACACAATACCATTCCTGCTATGACGAAAGTTCCCATACACCGATGGTACGGATAGAAGTTGTCAACAACCGGATCATGAGCGGGGGTTGTTAAATGCGGATGAAGATACATAACTAAACTTAATGGTGCGGGGTACGTCAGCCAGCTCTGAAGACATACCGGGCACAGTTTACTTTGCTGCGGTCAACAAGTTTAGATAAACCTGCACGACACCAGTGCGGGGACGGCTGAATAACCACTTTTTGGCGTGACCAGTAGATCCGGCGAGTCATCCACCAAGGAACATCGGTGCCTCTATAGAATCACATTTTCAGGCCAGGAAAGGCTTCACCACGAGTTATTTCTTGATATATCCGTGAACAATATCCAAAAAGTTCCAAAAATGTTCCCGCAACAACGGGAGATACAAAACTGCTTTAGTGCGGTGGGTTGGCTTACTGCTGGCTACGGGAGAAAAACCGTCAGAAACCGAAATGATCTGCATAATGCCTGTCTTGCCGATCGTAGCCGACACAGGTTCAACCTAATCGGCCCCTGGCCGAGGATGCTCTCGAGCTCTGGATCTCCTCTCCTTTTATACTACTCGTGACGTCACAGGCGCAGGCTCCAACCAATCATCGGTCGAGCAACAGCCAATCAACGCGTAGCTAATAATAACGCAGTCGAATGTTCTAGCACATTCTAGAGGCGCTGTGTACACGTGGTTATGACGTCACGACAATACCTTGAAGATAATCAAAAGGGGTTTTCCGTGGATAACTTAGCCATTTCTGAACCGATTTTGAAATGGTTTACACATTTGGAAAGCCGGTAGAATTCTGGTCTTGATTATTGCCAGATTCGGTGGGAACAAGTTATTAAAAGGATTACATCGTACCGTCTCGGTACACTAAAAGCGTCATCCTATCTGAGTCGTAAATTACGCGCTCTGTCAAAAATAGTATTAAGCATGCGCATGCGCACTATGCGCTTTAACGAACTTATTCGTTTTTAGAACGTGATCTCTCTCATAGGCTCACATACGCTTATAGCTCTACCCAGGGGTGTGTGTTCAGGGAACGAATGCAGGACGGGCGGGGCGTACCCAGCTTAGCTGGTACGGCCGGTACCTGACCGGTCGATCCGAACTACACTATCATATGAATATACTATAGTGATATGATTCGCGAATAGGCTTATATACATTTATTGACATCTACTCCGTACGTGTGCTATATGTGCCAAGTTATCCTTGTATCGAATCTTCCAAGGGAATCTTTGAGCAGGGGCGTGTCGAGAAAGCAGGCGTCTGTGGCTCCTCAACACCACGATTAATAGATAGATGTTCTGTTTGAGCAATCGGAGGGTTGTATTGACACCAACAATATCTCACTTTACAAGAGAAAACTGCACATTGAGACAAATGAGTGGTTCAAATTTCGAACTGACTAACACCCTCTGTGGAACACACCCCTGTATTCTGCTGAACCTTATCCGATATACGCACAATCACGCACAGTCCTGTATTACAGGCGTCTACATTGGTTCCCATTTTGTCGAAGTGTTTAAAGGGGTATAGGCATGGCCATGTGGCAGAGTAAACATTTAAAATACGAACGCAACGCTGTCATTTGTTAGAAACAATAGTTTCTACGAAGATTGCTGGTTTAAAACTAATTCCCGCGTACGTCCGTGCGTGCGTGCGTGTGTGCGTGTGTGCGTACGTGTATGCGTGCTTCCGTGATTGCGTAAGTGAACAGCCAGACAGGCAGGCTGGCTTTGAGCAGGTGATCGGACGGGAGGTCGGGTAAGTGGACAAGCGGGTGGACGGACAAGTGGATGGGCGTGTGGGCTTTCGGACAGGCGAGTGAGCATGCGAGCTATATAGTGGACAGGCGGGCGTACCGACGGGTTAGTGGGCGAGGGAATGTGCGAATGTGCGTACGTGCATGTGTGCATTGTCGCGTGGGTACGTAAATGCGTGAGGTCGTGCGGTTGTGCGAGCATGAGTGCGTGCGCAACCTGAACTGTATGTACATGTTTCTGCAGTGTGTTGTTCTTGTTTAATACTGTTAACCCATTGAACTCACTTACAAATTAAGATATCTCAGTAAATAATTGTATTGTCGTATTTATGGCAGCAATACGGTTCAAGTAAATTATTTTCAAAATATTCACCAGCTTACCTTAGAGTTACCTCGAAATGTACATATATTACTTAAATTTCGCATACACCGGTAAATAGAGGAGTATGTACTAGAATGTAACATTCGCTGATTTCTGTGTAACTTGCAATGTATAACGGACGCAAAAATGCACCGTTTTGATTTTAGAATTTCCAGTTAGTACAAATAATAGACTCAAATAATATGGTGTCGAAATGTGTTGATGAATATGGTATCTGACTACTGTATGATGGGTAACTTGCACATAAATTAGCAATATCCCATAGATTTATCTTGCGCAAATTAGCCATTATGTATCGGTGCACGAGGATTTTAATGCAGAAACACGACTTGGTTATTAAGTCAACCTGTCCTTTTCCTGCAGCTACTCGCGGTCTAGGGACCCTACACTGGACAACGCAGCTTACTGGGCCTTGCTGTGAAAAAGTGTTAACAATATAAATTACGGTTGCCATATAATTTTCCCTACCGGAAATGTTCAAAACATTTAAAGTCTTGTAATCACTTTTTGGTTTAAACAGAATGTAAGTTTAGTCTAAGCTGGACATACACGTCTTATGCACACTATAGCTTTACCATTACTAATATAGTAATACATTTGTCGAGAGGGTGCGAGAGAGAGAGGGAGAGAGAGAGAGAGAGGGGGAGAGGGAGGGATGGGGGAGGAGGAAGGGAGGGAGAGAGAGAGAGAGAGAGAGAGAGAGAGAGAGAGAGAGAGAGAGAGAGATTTCAATCCAGATATGTTCAGAATATTTAACATTAAGTTTGTTATTTTGGAAAATGATTATGTTATTTCTGCGCTGTACTCCACGGATACCATTTAATTAGCGAAATATTAGGCCTGGTATTGATTAGCGTGTCACCAATAATATCACCAATATGTTACTTTTCCCAACGCCATATTTCTATACCCTTTATTAGCGTATCGACCAGCATATTTTGAACACGATGCGGCGATAACTGGTTAGTTCGCGTATCGATTTGTTTTATTCACGTTATAGCCTACATCACTCATCGGCTATTGTGAGCTCATTTCACGGGACGAGGAGGGAGGCGTTGCTGTGCTTAGACGGTTATTGGTACAAACGATTCGATAGACAGAATGGCCGCCTCCAAACGAGTGAATTTATTGAGTAATGTTCAACCTTATGAACCACATATTGTTAATTATGTATGAAGTAAGAACTAGTATTCTAGATAGTTTGTAACTCGTGCCAAATTCGAGACATACACCCGTAACCCTATTTTGTTTCTTAGTGGGTGGTAGGATTGTTGGCTAGAAATTTAGATACTATTTAGATATTATATCAGGCTTGGAAGGCGTAAATAGATGATCTCACCCGAGTTATTATTCCAGATCAAATTTATCGCGCGTGCTTCCATTAAGACCGAGCTTTAGCTGCGTTTCAAACGAGATCTTATTAAACGACTGTTATAATCTTTGTCTCGCCTGCGAAGCAGGAAGCGAGACATAGATATCACCTTTTCGACGATGGTGACGGCGACAGCGCCGATGGAGGCGACGGCGGCGTCGACCTTAAGTTTGTTTGCGTTTAGCAAATGATTTATATTTCTGAATTGCTTCATACTAGCAGAACTAAACTTGGACACATGCTTTCCTATACCATAAGGGGTATATGTGTCGATAGCGAGGTCACTAGGTCAAGGTCAATGCTATTCTGGTATTGATATTTGACACCTCCTTTCACAAGGTTAAGTTGTTGTGCACAGCAAATAATTTACATTTATATTTTCGAATTACACCGTACCAAAAACTAAACCTGGACACAGGGTTCCCTATACAAAAAGGGAGACATGTGCTGATAGTGAGGCCACTGGGTCAGAGGTCAAGACCATTGATAGTTGACTTCTGCCCGTTAATCATAATTAAAACTATGCTTGCATACATGGTCACCGATAATGTTATGAAGCAGTGTGATAACATTGAGTTCACAAGGTCAAAGGACAAGGACAGGGTGGCGAACACGAGACTGGAGAGACATTTAATGTCCCCGAATTACTGTTAATTATATAGGGAAACGAATTTGAGCTTACATTTGTGCCATAGGCCATTACGTTGAATGTTAATTAATCTGCGATTTATCGCAGGTTATTGTTTTTTCTCAGGGTCGTTATTCGTCTTATTATTTTTATTCTCAAGAATATTCGCATACTATATCCTCCTACAGTTTTTATCTGATCAACTTCAAACTTGGTAAACCTTTAGCTGCCCTTGGGATCTAGTTTGCTCTTGCTTTTCTTCTCGATCGGGTGCATGGTTTCCGAGATATCCGCAATTACGCGGCGAAAAGGTCACATAGCAAACTCCTATAGTTTTTCGTCAATCAACTTGAAACTTCTATCATGTGGTGATCCGCATCTCCCCACCCCACCCCCACCCCCGCCCAACCGCCCCAATGGTTGAAATTTGGCATATACGTTGATGTATTATACTACTTGAGTAGTGAAATAAAATCGTTAGCGAACATGCCAACCATTCAGAACTCTCCTTTTCCGTGCCCACCATGTCCCCATAGGAAAGGTATGAGAGCAATATTCGGATACTGACTGCTCCTAGAGTTTTGCCTCTATCATCTTGAAACCAGAAAAACGTCTAGCATGTCTTGACCCACATGTTGACCACAAATATTGTTTGGGTCCGGTGACCCGTTTTTGAGAAAATCCGGTATAAGCCCAATTTTTTGGAATCAAGATAATTCATATTTCTAGGTTTGTCAGATGCTTGATATTTGGCATATACGTGGATACACTATACTACTATTGAGTAATACAATAAAATCTTTGGCGAACCTGGTAACCTTTCAGAAAGCTGCATTTCCGTTCCGAACATGTCCCATGGGGAATGTATAGGAGCAATATTCGGTCAGCGACTGCTCCTATGGTTTTTTCAGGATCATCTTCAAACCTAAAATATTTCTAGGATCTGTTGATCCGCAAGTTGACCCAAAAACTCTTTTCGGTTCAGTGACCAGTTTTTGAGAAAATGTTGCATAAAAACAATTATTTGACATCCTGAAAATTCTTACTTCTGCCCCTGTCAGAGGGTTGACATGTTTGACATACCTAGATACCAGAGACTACTATTGCCTACTAAAATAAAATCGTTAGTGAACATAATAACATTTCTGTTATTGCAAATCTGCACCTTAACAAACATGTCCATGGTTTGCTGATAGATGACAGAATTATGGTCGGGTTGTTTCAGCATTTAGATCGCCTGATCCGGAGCAGAATTGCCTCTCAAACACCATTTACAGAACTCCGAAATCCCGAACGGCTCATGAGATATTGAGATTTTTGTAGCATAGAGAAATATGTCAACATGGAATGTATTGGAAATTTATTTGATGATAAATGACCCAGTTTTGGAAATATTATATCTAAACTTGGTACATTTCTAGTACGCACTAAATATGCATGGATCATCTACAAAAATTGGATCTGATGTATGGTTCCCGAGAATTCCACGTTTTCTTGTCCAAAAAGTCCAATTGGAATTGTAAGGGCGTGCTATTCGGACAGCAGCTCGTCCTAGAGTTTCTTGCAGATCATGGAGAAAATTGACAGACTTCTAGCATCTGTTAACCAGCATCTGATAACTACCTATTGTCCTGGTCCATTGAGGACTATTTGTTATTTCTAGCCTTCAAACTTGAGACACTTTCAGTACACCTTAGGGCCTGAGATGCTTTTATTTTTCTTTTGGATCCAGTGAATAATTCCCAAGGAATACGCTCATCCGTGCCCAAAATGCCCCATATGAAATGTATGAGAGTGATATCCTGATAGCGACTGTCCCTTATGGTTTCTGTAGATCATGTTGAATCTTAACATCCTTCCAGAATCCGTAGTCACCCATCCGACTCAAAATTAAGGAAAAGGCCATCAAGTGTCAAATAAAGGAGACAATAATTAATTTTGTTTGACCTAGGTAGTCAGAGATAATCGAAATTCACCCGATGTAATTGCCTCAATCAGCTTCAACAGGTAGAGGGAGGTAATTCATGCAAAAAGCTAAAATTGGTCACATTGCCCCCTGATTGACCTCGATCTCGGATGGGTCACGTTCAAACCATCACCATTGTATCTGGCATGTGTGCTATACTTATAGCAAAGTGTTCATGAAAATCAAGGAAAACGGCCCCCAGTTTCAAATAACCAAGTAATTAATGAATTTTTTGGCTCATGTAGTCAGAGAGAATCGAAATTCATCATACGGAATTGAATCAATCAACTTCAACAGGTAAAGGGAGGTAATGCATGTCAAAAAGAAACATTGGTAATTTTGTTGCATGAATTGCCTCCCTTTGCCATTAATTCATTAATTTCTCCTTTATTTGACATGTAATGGCCTTTTCCTTGATTTTGGTAAAAATTTCACTACAGGAAATCAGGACACATTATTTTATCCTCTGGGGTCAAGCCTATCAGTTTTCAAGAAATCGGCGTTTCCATACCCTGTGTAAAACCATGGGAATTTCAAATGTGGATCTTTGAACTGCAACAACACTTAGACTTTTTATCAGATCAGCATCATGCATGTTCAATGATCATGTGAGAAGAGAGTATATATTGCATCTTAATGCCCAGTCATCGCAGATTTACAGATACTTCAGTAAATGTGTTCTAGTTCTTGGTTTGATTGGCGTTTATCGAGTCCCTGATTCCATGCCCCATTCACGCTGGTTTGTATTTCAGTCTATTATTACGTCCCCAGTTGTACACTGGTACCCATTTATACTCCTGGCGGAGAGAGAGCGGCAATGGGGAGTGAAGTAAATTGCCTATGTTTACACCGATTGCTCGTCCGTGACTTCATCCCCTGACATTCGAGCGGGATTTGAATGTCGCTCGGCAGATTACCAGTCAATCACACTAACACCACCGCGTGTATTTTGGGTCAGAGGTTCCAGACAACGCCCGTATAGTTGCTATATGCTTATCTAAAGAATATTGCATACACTAATTGTACACACTCATTCCTGCCCCACCTACTCCATAAAACCGATATACCGTTCAAACCGGTTTGAAATATGACACCGTCACCGGTTTGACATTATACCATATCGCGCAATCTTACCTTAACATATGACGATTTTATTCCGTATAAGGTAATATAATTTTTAAGGTGAGAAATGAAATTAGAGATATTTCCATAAATCAACTTCACACAACTAACATTTAAAAAAAAAAAATGTATGCTGAATGAAATCATCAAATGTTACGATTTCTTTCGTTTTTTATTACACCGAGATTCACAATTTAAGCCCCTTAACAGTGTACAAGTTTAACTACTTTATTTTCAACCATTCTGATGTAAATATGGGACCTAAAGCTGCGGTCAGGTCGAGCTTGCACTGCGACTCAACTAGTCGCCTCTTGATTTTCCAGCGATCGAGTTAGTCTGCGACAGGTTTGACCTGAGCATACCTGCGATCACGTTACTGTCGATCGCAGTCAGTCGCCGTCCAAAAAAGCTCTAATCGCTGGAGTAGAGCATGTTCTATGTCTACGGTCGGTTGCCCTCAATCGCGGGATAGTTAATATCGACACGAGTGTAATTACGATTGTCGACAACTGAATTATCGACTGTAGCCAATCAGTGAACATAAAATGATATATAACAGAGTCAGTCATTACACTGGTAAATTTTCAAAAATCCTCTTTTTAAGGCCAGCAAATGAGAACATTAAACACAATTGCATATTTAAAGGGTTAATTACTTAAAGCATTGCCAGCAGATTATTCAATTCAAGCTAGCGCAGTCTCAGTACTAACTTAGGTGTCTGGACCGGTACCAAACCAATGCATGGCCAAAACCGCTCTGTATTGGCCTAGTCGCGACCCACTATCCTCTATTATCAAGGAAATGAGTTGTGCGCGTTACCATTTTAAGAGCGTTAGCTTAGACGTCGCGTATAGAACAAATGGATCGCACTTACCTCCATTGTCTGAGGCAAATGGTGCTTAGAATAGCAATTGTACCCTGGTGACGCAGGACTAGGAGGGCGATGCATACTGCGTTATTAGCAGGAACCACTTGCAATAGGAGCTGAAAAACACGGCATAACAGAATCCATGAATCCATTTCTTCACTCAATCGTCTGAGTGTTAAGAAACTTGACGTTGAATATTTTGAAACTAATTTGACTGGGTGATTTTGCTGCTATATGTAGCAATCGCACCCAGTCACATTAGTTTTAAAATATTCAGCGGGTTTCGCGGTATAGTTTTCTGGAAATTGATGGTCAGGAAGTTCAGGGATCGATCGATAGGTCCATTGCAAATAGCAATATTAGTCTGGAGTTAATGAAGACATCGTTCGAAGGTAATACTTTATAACACTAATTAGGCACAAATAAAACTATGATGTGTGAAAAAATTATATAACAAATATAATCTCAAACAAGTTGCCATTTCGTATTAAATTAATAACACGCATTTAGTTCGATCTCATTGAAAACTCATATCATAGGGAATTCGAGTGGCGAATGATGAAAAGTAGCCTTTAACTATTGTATTGATTAGTTAAACACGAACCTACCTGGCTAAACAGAAGCGCACATCCCAAGAGGGAAAACCAGAGAAGGATTGGACTCGCAGCTCGAATTGTCTGAAGCATTAAGGCAAGACGTAGATAGTAATAGGTATCATTTATTATAGATATTAGTATCACTAACGTGAGTAATGCGTGGCTATTGGCGTAGTACTTTTAAAATGATGATGTGTTTTATTGGGATATAATAGTTAAGCATAGCTTCCCAGTCGACCATGTCCCTGTAAGACTATATGGCCCTGTAAGAATCATATGACAAAAGTGTAAACTTATACTATATTTACCGCCTATATTTATCGCTCGCCCTCTCTCTCTCTCTCTCGCTCTCGCGCTCTCTCTCTCTCTCTCTCTCTCTCTCTCTCTCTCTCTCCCTCCCTCACCCCTCCCTCCCTCTCTCCCCACCCTCTCTCTATCTCTCTCTCTCTCCCTCCCTCCCTTCCTCCCCTCCCCTCCCTCCCTCCCTCCCTCCCTCACCAATCCCTCCCTCTCTCCCCCTCCCCCCCTCCCTCCATCTCTCTCTCCCTCCCTCTCTCCCTCTCTCTCTCCCTCCCTCCCTCCCTCCCTCCCTCCCTCCCTCTCTCCCTCCCTCCCTTCCTCCCCCATCCCTCCCTCCCTCCCTCCCCCTCCCAGAGTACAGTTACAATTCAACCCCAAAGGGGGCATTACTAGCAATGTTATGGTCAATGTGCCATAAAGGACAGTTATTATTTTGGATCAGCAGCATTGGGTTGTCCTATGAGCTGTGGCTTGAAGGTCACGCGATTGTAATGTTATAAGCCATGACGTCGTTAGGCCGCATAGTGTATGCTGCCGTAGAGATAATACTTACATTAAATGATTCCACAACAAAATCAGAAACGGGTTATAATTAGTTCGCGAGGAATGTTATACATACATTTTCACAGCCACAATGTAGATGTAAATGTACAGGTAAGCCGTTGAATATTTTCAATCTAATTTGACTGGGAGCTGTCGATGTCTATGCGCGGCAACAACTTATTGTCAAAATAGTGTACACATATTTAACAGAATGTTTAGTAATTTATAAATTCATTAAAGTCACGCTATCCGTGCACTTCATGACGGGCTTTCCCGTCGCAGGACGGAGATATATGTTATAATGAGTGTGATGTCAGCTCACTAATAATGTAATTGATTATGACATCATCAAATGTGTGATTGACGGTGCGGATACCTCAATTATATATATATATATATATATATATATATATATATATATATATATATATATATATATATATATATATATATATATATATATATATATATATATATATATATATATATATATATATATATGTGTGTGTGATCAAAATAAGATCGATGGTTCTTTCTACACATTTGCAAATTAATGAATCAATTTGGAAGCAAACGTTAAACAAGAATGTCAAGATCAGCATTGCATTCAACATAGAAATTCTAGTCGGTTGGGTATACATTGACCTGCATTTTTGGCTTTCTTTCTCCATCTCATGTCGCACACCGTGCGTGCGTGCATGCGTGCGTATGTGCGTGTGCCCTAAGCTACTCTGTTTTGCTCTACGTTCTCTCTCTCTCTCTCTCTCTCTCTCTCTCTCTCTCTCTCTCTATTTCATTTCCATTCGTTCTCACTCTCTTCACATGCCGCTCCTTCTGGCGCATCGTATGTTATATAAGCTACCTGTTCGTGTCTATACTTGGCTATAAGAACGGCTGACACCGCGACCAATAACAGTCCAGTGGCCCCAAGGACGCACGCCACCAATCCCAGAGCTGACACATGAGTTACGTATATAGCGTTCTGGAGAAGGTCCAAGTCCCCAGTTCCACTTGGAATAGCCGTGTTGTTCACACATGTGCAGTTCATACACATGTGTACGTCTGGTTCAGAAAACGTGTCCACTGTTCCTGGTATCAGAGCCATTGCTAAAAAGAGATGAATAGAAATGTGTTAATTGATTCCATCTGTAATTCATCCATCGCCCAGAATGGACCATTCTATGTTTAGCCATGAAGATCCACCCACACCTCGATCGTGTTGGGATCGATCGATCTGCGCATTCCCAGGCTATGGATTTCCAGAAAACTATGCAGATAAGCTGTTGAATATGTTGAACCTAATTTGACTGGGAGCTGCTGCTGCCTCCTGCACGCCGGTTAGCTGATGCTGACGTCATATGACGTCAGATTGATAGATGGATACTCTGGAAAGGTGAATTCTCGCGTGTGTATATTTTTTCCTTTGCGCATTGACGTAAACTGAACCGCTTCCAGTTTATCAGAAATGCCTGATTAGAATTCTATGCCGCGTTAGCATTACGATTATCAGTTTCCTCTTCACACTTCAATGTCAATATTAATTAGCTGCACAAAAGGAAATATTAAAAAAAACCCGAATGATTGAGTTTCTTTGAACAGCAAAATGATACCTTTCTCGTTTCGTCGTCTGCTTGAGAGATGTTTAATTGCACCTACTATAATGGTGTGATACGATCTGTCGCTCACGTAGCTGACGCCGTAATCAATTACGTCGCTCGTTAACTGACGTGAAAAAAAAAGTGTACGAAATGCATGTCTTTGGTGAAGGCGAATTTAATAACCATTGTGTTTAATAATTAGAACATAGGCAAACGAATTTACAAGAAAGGGACCTCGGCAAGTAACGATGACTGTGCATTCGATTCAGACTAGTACCGAAACAGATGCACACCTCATCTGCCGTCTACTGTTAGACAGTGCCTGCCAATTGTATGCTTAGTTGAAGGGCAGTTGCTCTGACTTAACGCTCTGTACCCAGATCAGGCATTACAATTATATTTACTATTTAATAAGTATTTTCATATTAATTTGAGCAATGGGTTCCGGTCGAATAAGTCTCAAAACAGGTTACCTGTACATTTACATTGAAATTGAGCTTCTGTGATTAAAGTGTTCAAAACGTTAACATCGTTGCCTGATAATTTCACGTTTACCGTTCACTATTTAGCTTGTCTTCAGAAAATAATAGCACCCTACTATATACAGGAAAGCGAGAAAATACCATAGCGATTGTATTTAAATTCTATGGACAGATGTGTTAAAGACTTGATCGTCCCAGACAGTTGATCGTTAGTTAATAGGAGATTTGTGCATTCGGAAATCGTACAAGGGGTATGATTTACTCAGAATAGAAAATGACTAGCTCCCACTCCCCACGATACATCGCCACACCTGATTTAAACCTGTAGCCCTCACATTTGTACAAGACAATTTTCTCTTAGAGAATACATCCATTTCCAGATCAAGAGGAGATTTTCTTTGAAAATGTATCATTGGAATGTCTTGATCGCTTATCAAGCCAGTCGTCCCAGTGGTATATTTTCAAAAATAACATTCTGTTGGTTTGTAAATAGATATTTCCTAGGACAACACAGAAGCCGATCGATCCTGTTTGAGTATTTAAGATTTAAATACCTGATAAATAGATAATATGAAATTACTCCTCATTTCGTATTTATCTTATTCGCATCGTAATAGCTCAAATGAAAACCAGTTAGGTATATTCAAATTGAGATCTTACTGTACTAGTATCATATATTTAATATGACGTGACAACTCCTTGGACACCCTCTATTTTTGATTTAATCAAGCTTATCTTCCATATCATACTTTAAACCACATCACGCATTCTATATAAATGGCGTATTATTAACACACATGAACCCCTCTTGTGTCAACAGCGCATTAAATTGCTCAACATATATTTCTGTTATCCTTCAAATGGACATTCATCAAAAAGTAATAGTGAAGGAAATTCAAATGTCTGCTTATCCAGTGTCCAATTGCAGACCAAGAACAATATTTGAAAATTGACCACTGGAATGACTTGCTCAGTTACAGAGCCAGTTATTCCAGTGGTAAATTGTTATAAATATTCTTCTCTTAGCCTGCCCATGGGCATTTCTCAAGATCACCGCAGAGGTAATTATTTTAACAAATTGACCATTAAAGGGTTAAGTTGACACAAGAGGGGTTAAGGGGTCAAATTGAAACGACAGTTCTTGGAAATACGTGTGATAAAATGGTATGTTTGTTGAGACTTAGCCTATGTACGTCAAGGCAATGAAACGAAATAAAACTTAACACATGCTGATTCCATACCGTATGCATTAATATACATTTTAAAATTTGAGCTTGGGCTGGAGACAAGTAGACATCTATTCCCAATTCGAAGTCACAACAAGATTTTTTTTAAATTAATTTATACAGAATGAAATCAATAACATGTTAATATTTATTTTGCTTCATTACATTGAGATACACAGAATTAAGCCTATAAGTGTATACCATTTTAACAGTTTTATTTTGAGGCATGTTTGTGTGAATGTGGAATTTTAACATATGAGCATCCCATTCATTCCGTAAAAAAATAACACATTGACTTTAGGTGTAAAGATGAACAAAGGATACGTATATGTGTATTTGAAGATTCTCAAGCTTTCTAGCGTGACTTTTGATATTTTATCGAAATATATGTAAATTACTAACGGGGATGGTACAATGGATAAGAGATGCTGTTGAACATATTTTATATGGGCATCAAGAACAATCATTGGCGCAGTATAACATTTCCATAAACAAAATAATGTCGGTAAACTGATAAAATGCTCATTGAAAATGGGCAAACACTTTAAACCGAACGCGTAAATATATGACATAATATCACAATATCCCACGGAATTACACGCGATTCCATTTGATTATTAGACATAAACTAACCGATCTGTGTGCGAGTGTTTCGGGCATAGCATCTATGACATAATCGTATGTCCGGGTAAGAGTTCAATGTATTGCCAGATGTAGCGTCAACTTATTAAGTCTGACATTCGAATTTATTACAAACTGCCTTTTCTTCATATACCTATGTAAGGCCTGGGTGAATAAAAAGTGAACTTGACTTGAGGATACGAGTCACTGTAATACATCTCATTTCTCAGCAACGGGTCACAGTGTCCGGCAGACTGACTATTGTCACACAAGTGAAAAGGGAACATTGTAGATGAACATATTACAGTCGAGGCGGTCGTATGCGTGTTTCATTATTATTAGGAGTGTTCTTCTTCTTTAATCATCATTGTTCGCCATAATCTGTCACTGCATATATTCAGATCAATGGAGGAATTCAGCTTTAGCTATGCCCGCCCATCTTTAACTCCATCCATGCTTTGCCCGTGTTGGAATACATCGATCCCTGCACTCTCTGGATCTCAATTTCCAGAAAAGTATACACTGGGTAAGCCGTGGAGTACTTCGAAACTAATTTGACTGGTTGCTGTTGCCGTCTAAGATAGTCAAATTAGTTTTAAAATATTCAAAATATTGTCTATCAAATAGCAAAGACAATCCAATGTCCCGTACAGTGTTGGATGTAGTGTTGAGTTCGCCCTCCAAAACGTAGCTCATATGTCTGCTTACCTTGCCGCAGGCCCTTGTTGTACTCCCGGTCCACCTTTCTTGGTTTATGTAAATTATCGATTATTTCCATACAGTATATGGTACAATGGTTAGCTTGAAGAACATTTTGGATTCTTGAATTGGGGAACTGGATCCCAGGATCATTTAAATAGGTGTAACGCGGCAATACAAGCAACGGCGCATGGACCAGTACATAATTTGATATCGGCGCACCCGTTGGTGACACCGCAGAGGACACTACCAAATTAGATATTGGCGCGCCCGTTGGTCAACAGCGCAGGGGCCAATATCGAATTTGATATCGGCACGCCCGTTGGTCAATGGTGCAGTGACCAATATCGAATTTGATATCGCCACGCGTGTATGTACGCATCCACACCTGCACACAGGCATAGTGGAATCTAATACCCTCGATCCCTTACTGAGCGAGACTAATTAGGGATCGATGTAACCATTTGAACCCGAACGACCAACTGCAAAAATTAATTTATCGTATTTGAAAAATACTTTCGAATATTTTGAAACAAATTTAACTGGAAGGCGTTGGTGCCTGTAGCGGCAGGTTCCTGTCAAATATGTTTCAGAATATTAAACAGCTTAGCTCCACAGTTGTTTTAAATTTAAGTTAGTCTGAGTCTATGATTCACAAGGTTAATACTATTGTTGTGTTACTGAAACTTCTAATGTTTCAATCTTTTCTTTTGTCTCTGTATTCTATTCTTTCTCTTATCTATCCTTATTGCTCATATCTTGCTAATTTCTCCAATTTTTCTAACCTCTGTCATCTGCATACTGATATTAGTGGAACCCCGTGTGCTGTTCATGGGTAATGATTTAGCTAGTTGTCGTGCTGCAATTGGGTTGTTTGACCTTTGTTTTTTTCAAAGTCATCGGCCAAGGATGCTTCAACGCTCTCATCCATAGTATGTTACATTGTTTCCGTGGTGTTTATCGTACTATTCAACTAATGTCCTATTTATTGACAGAAAATAGTGTCCATCGTATTAGCATTCTCCATTTTCCTTCTTTTAGCTGGCGTTGCAGAATCAAATACAGGTCCTGCAACCAACAACGACGCTCTTTCTATTGTACACTTAAATGTATGTGGCCTAAAAGTTAAACTTCATCTTGCTGCGACTAACCTTTCCAATTTTAGTATTATTGCCATTACTGAGAGCCATCTCACACCAACTATTAACACTAATATCGTTAAGCGTCCAGGCTTCCAGGAACTTTATCGCAGAGACCGTCACTTGCGTGGGGAGGTGTATGTGTTTACATATCCCACAACTCAGAGGCTACTCGTCGCACTGAGCACGAATACACTGATGTCGAACAGATATGGATAGAGGTCCAAGATCGGCCCGAGGCGCTCATATGCATTATTTATCGGCCACCTAATACACATATTGATACGTGGCAAGTCATATCAGAAAATAATGTCCGGGATCTTAAGCCAAACAAAACTGTAATCCTACTTGGGAACCTAAATGAAGACCGTTTTAACCCGACAAAACACCACCTACATGATATAATCACTACAGTTGGGTTCAATCAGTTAATAAATGAAGTAACTAGGCCTGCATCGAATACTTTGGTTGATCCAATAATAATTAATAACAGAAGAATACAAAAAGATAGCAGTGTAATGTCACCATTGCGTGGTGATCACGCCCCAGTTTATCTGGTCATACCATCTGCATTACCCAAACGTGTAGGCTCCACATAGTGGTGGAACCTGAGTAAATCTTTTTTATCTGGTAGGAATTCAAACTGTAAAGAAATACCACCCCTCGTTCGCCTATGATCTTCTTGAAAAGGCTAATCTCCTTAACACTTAGTTTGCCAATATTGCTACAATAGACGACTCACAAGCCCAACTACTCGCTCTGCCATTGCATGCAGAAACGGCCCTAAACTCTAAAACTCTAACAACCACTGACATTTTAGATGTACTATCCAACCAGGACACGTCCAAGGCAATTTGCCCTCACCTGATAAGTCCAAGACTACTCGTATATGCTAAACATGTTCTGGCCCCAATCTTGGCGCAATTGTTCAACCTTTCTCTTAAAAATGCATTTCCCATCTTCTTGGAAAGTGGCGAATGTAACGCCAACCTTCAAATCGGGCGATATGAACTCATGTTCAAATTATCGACCAATATGGCTACTGAGTTGTTTAAGTAAAGTTATGGAAAGGACAGTTTTTAAATACGTTTACAATTGTATTAGAGATGGTATAATGTCTCACCAGGCGGGCTTCCCTCCTAAGCATTCGACCGTCAATCAGTTATTAGAAATGTATACCAATATTCTCGATGCCCTTGCTAATAAAACAGAAGTACTACTTTCTGTTTTGATATATCCAAAGTATTTGACAGAGTTTGGCACCGCGGCCAAGGTGCATACACTGGAACAATTTGGCATTACTGGAAAACTACTTGCAATGATTGGGAGTTATCTAAAGAAGTGTCACCGGCGCGTAGTGTAGTTTGTGGGGTAGTGTTGGGCCATTCGGGTGTCTGGTGTCGACTCGCTGCGCCACATGTGCACGACGAGTGAGGACGCTGGTTAGCCTCTGGTCTCGGGGTTACGGATCCCGTGCGATACTTCCCTATGGGTAACAAAGACCGGCTCCTAAGGCCGGTGGAACTCAATCATTCCGGTGGAGCCGTGCGACCATCGTCGCGAACATTAAACACTACAGTCTCATCTCAAGAGTTTGTGTCACCAGTATGCCTGTCCATAGCAATTTCGTGATCTAGGGATTTACAAGATTTGATTGGTGACCTAATTAAAATAAGGCTATGCAATGATTTTACCTAAAACAGACCGTCAAGTATGCTCGATAAATATAATGAGCATACGAAAATACAAGACATAGAGACAGCCTGATGAACTGTTAAACGTGGGGCTCCCGGAGGTACCACACAGACTCGTCGGTCTGCAGAGGCAATCCCGTAAGGGAGGCTCCCGCACACGAGATAACTAATTAACTTAATATAAGCTATTATACTTCTAAGCTGAAAGGAAAGAAAATTATCTTTTAAGTGTCGAAAAATCATGTGCCTCACCGGGTACTACTCCTAGTGCTAGTTTGGGTGAGGAGTATTGTCCTCGCATGGGTCATCGCCACTGAATCCTTGCGAGAGGCATGTGCCTCGCGCGGGACTCCATCACAGAAAAATGTTGCCATCGCTTAAAGCGGGAGAAAAGTATTGGCCAAAAAGGGCTTACTCTAATATTCAACCAAAATGCTGTAAAGAAAAGATCATACCTAATGAAATTATGAATATAAGGTTGCGTGCTGTTTTACATGAATACGGGATGAGCGTTTCCCGAAGGATTCCCACGTCACCGTTTTATGTTGTTTTCAACATGCTGAATTAGTAGTTGCTTATGCGGGCCTTCTTCTATGCCTAAACTAATATTTAGTTTTTGGAGACAAGAACTATCTTAGGCCGCAATTGGCTGGTGTCTACCTAGCTTTTAGATACGGCTGCCATTGAGAACGGATGCCCTAAGACATCAATAATGAAGACAGCGTGCATGCATGTTACTTCGCAAGATCTCCGAACTGGGTAAGAATCCGGACATCTTGCTCCGTAACCACGTAAAATGTCACAGGACATTGGTTACTTTTCACAAAAACATTTTTTAGGCAACTGATCTATCGTTATGGCCATGAAGGAAGCTGACATGGAACAAACCGCATTTGTTTGTAGGGATGGTATTTTCCAATTCCGCTAGATGCCCTAGGGCATGTGCAATGCTCCCGGAACTTGTGAACGTCTCATTGAGCAGGTATTAACCACCCTGCAATGGGAAATCTGTCTCTGTTACATCGATGACGTAATCGTTTTTGGATCAACGTTTGAGCAAACATTAATAAATGTGGCCACCGTGCTTTCCTATTTCTGCACGGCTAATTTGAAACTCAAACCCAAGAAATGGCATCTATTTAGACAGCGTGTTGAGTTCATGGGACACGTCATATCCAGTGATGGAGTGGCTACTCAGCCATCAACAACTAAGGCAGTAGGGGAGTGGCCAGCGCCCTCTTCAGTCACAGAGACACAGAGTTTTCTTGGCTTATGCCGGTACTATCACCGTTATATCCGTCATATCAGTGAGATTGTTTCACCCCTCTACAAGCTGACCGAATAGGATCGACCATGCGAGTGGACGAGTGAGTGTGAAGGTTCCCCTCAGGGCGCTGAAGGAACTCTTGACGACCACCCCGATTCTTGCTCATCCTAATCCATACCTCGATTTCATCTTAGACACTGACGCATTGGCATATGCTATCGGTGCGGTTCTATCTCAGGTCACAGAAGATGGAATAGAGTAGGTATTGGGTTATGGTTCACGTACACTGAATACAACGGAGAGAAAATATGCACCCACCAAGCGAGAATTACTAGCAGCGGTACATTTCGTCAAGTACTACAAGCACTTTCTGTACGGGCTACCCTTTACACTCCATACAGACCATGCCTCACTACGCTGGCACAGAAACCTAAAGAACCCAGAGGGCCAGGTAGTGAGATGGCAGGAATCCCTGCTGGCCTATAACTTCAACGTTGTTCACCATCTCGGCAAATTGCATGGGAATGCCGACGACCTCAGTAGAGTTGGCGCGGAGGCTGAACACGAAGAGGCCACCACCATGACAAAGTCAACACAGCCATCTCCAGAGTTCCCAAAATTGCGGTGCGCAGAGTGGAATCTGGAGAAAATCCCTCACAACCAAACAACAGACGTGCAGACACAAAATATATATGCATGGATCCAGGAGGGGGCACGTCCTCCCAAGAAATCGGTAACCCCACTATCCACCACGGCAACATATTATTAGCAACGGTTCGAGGAATGTCACCTAATAAATAACTTCAGAATTCGCGATAGTGTCAAGGCATGGGTTGCCAAATGTATCCCATGCCAAAGATGAGCTGTTGGCCAGCACCTTATCGCACCATCACAAATTAAGATAGTCGGTGCACATCCATTTTACGGGAATGGCCTCACCGCAAGTTTTGTGCTCCGAGCTGGTTTTTTGGATATTCGTGAACAATATTTAAAAGTTCCAAAAATGCTCGCGCACAATCGGGAGATACAAAATTGCTTTAGTGCGGTGGGTTGGATTTCTGCTGTGTCTACGGAAGAGAAACCTATCGAGACAGAAGTGATCAGTTTAATGCCTGTCGTGCTGATCGTAGCTGCATACAGATCCACCCTATTCGGCCCCTGGCCGAGGATGCTCCCGAGTTCTGGATTTCATCTCCTTTGACTCATGACTATATAGGCGCAGGCTTCAACCAATCATCGGTCGAGCAATATCAAATCAGCGCATAGCTAATAATAACGCAGTCGAATGTTCTAGAACAATCTAGACGTTCTGCGTACACGTGCTTACGACGTCGCGGCAATATTTTGAAGATACTCAAAGGGGGTTTTCCGTGGATAACTCAGCCGTTTCCTAACCGATTTTGAAATGGTTTACAGATTCGGAAAGCCCGTCGAATTACGCCAGATGCGGCGGGAACAAGTAATGAGAAAATGTTTGAATGTACCTACTCGGTACACTAACAGTGCCATCCTATCTTGGTCATGAAATACGCCCTCTGTCAGAATAGTATTAAGCGCGCACATGCGCGCTGTGCGCTGTAACGAACTTAGTCGTTTTTTACAACGCGATCTCTCTCATAGGCCCATATACGCATATAGCTCTACCCAGGGGGGGGGGGGCGTGTTCAGGGAACGAATCCAGGATGGGCGGCGCGTACCCAGCTTAGCTGATTCGGCAGGCACCTGACCGGTCGATCCGAACTACACCAGTCAATAATGGGAGTGAGTCAATGATGTGTTCGTTGTATTCTGGTGTGCCGCAAGGCTCAGTTATCGGTCAGCTACTGTTTCTGGTCTTAATAAACGACTTGCCCAGTGCTGTCCTAAACAATATTAAGCTGTTTGCTGATGATACGTCCCTATATGCAATATCTGACACGCTACAGACGTAAAGTGCTTATATAAATAATGACCTACAGGGACAAACCCAATGGGCGGACAGCTGGCTGGCCGAATGTAATGCATTTAACACCACTTGCTTACTAGTCTAATTGCGCATTGACCCTACGGTATTTCCCATAGAGCGTAAGAATTCAGAA
>CM067367.1:73461222-73463722 GCA_034401795.1 Chaetoderma sp. LZ-2023a
AACGCTTTTACATTCCGCCTAAAGCAACAATACCTTACCGCGAGATCATATATCAAGTTAGGAAAATATATTGCAACACCGGTCAATGAACTAATCAAGATATAGACAGCGTTCTATATTTCTAGAAATCTGAATTCCCTATTGTATGTACCATTTACCTACGATTTTGCCGTTCATATCTGTGAAAATCCTGTATAAAAACCTAAATAATTGGCCAGCCAAATACAATGTACTTAGGGAGTACAATTAAGTGTGAGAAAAACCTAAATAAAATGTTAAGTAAATTACACTGAGGTACTATTTACTTGATTTCTTAAATCGGTTTCCAGAAAATCTTGAATACAATTTGTTTAATGTTTCATTTAATTTTCAAAAACTCCCAAATAAATAGTTCAGTAAATGACACTCATGTAGCATTTACTTGACTCTTTGTCCCCCCCCCCCACCCCCACAGCCCACCCCACCCCACCACCCTACACCCACTCCCACCCTCCACACCCACCCTCCCCAGAAATCGTGAATAATTAGTTATGAAAATCGCCATCGGGCACCATTTTCTTTCAGTCCAACTTTGAAAAGAGCATATAGAAAAAGCTAGATAAATAGCACTCAGGCATAGTTTACTTTAGCTTTGTAGTCCAATCTTGAGAAAATCTTAAATACAACGTTACGTAATGACACCAAATATAATTTACTTAATCTTCCCATTAACTTTCAGAAAATCTTAAATAATTGGTTAAGTAAATGACACACGGGGACCATTTACTTTAGTTTCACTCACATTACAAAATCCTAAATAAATAGTTAGGTAAATTGCCTTCAATCACTATTTACATACGGTTATTTCCAGTCCAAATTTGAGAAAATCGTGAAGAAAAATGTTAAGTAAATGCCTTCCAGCTACCGTTTACTTGAGTTTTTTGCTACATTTTCTGAAAGGCTTGAATAAGTACTTATGTAAAAGGCCGCCAGGTACTATTTACTTATCCTTTGCAGTCTAATCTCGAAAACATGTTTAATAAATAGATAAGCAAATGGTAACCTATTTCATTGACTCATGCATACCAGAGATATCAAGACTTGAGATCCACAAAGGTTTATTTACCGTTCTTCAAAAACACCCGAACGCTTTTCCAAACGGTATTTGCATTTAAACATAATTGAAAGTATTTACATTTGAAGAAAGGTGGAGTATTTGCATTTGAAGGAAGATTGCCAAAAATCATGAACTTTCCCTAGTTGACATCCATTCCAGGACAAGAAAAGATATTTTTTCCCCACGAATTACCATTGTGATGGCCGGCCCAATTAATGAGCCAGTCATTCTAATGGTAAATCTTCAAACATGGTATTTTCTTAATGTTCAAATTGGACATTACCACGACAACTTCAGAGGCCGTTATTTTCGTATTGACCTTCAAAGAGTTAAATTCGTTGAAAGTACTTGATCTTATGTCTGCGCCGATGCACATAAAGCATGGATATATATAAAACTGGATCTCTCCATTTAGCATAAATGGCGGGATCCAGTTTTAACTATGCCACGCCCATTTCTAGCAATAGACCATGCACACCTCGCACATGTTGGGATCGATCGATCCCTGCACTTCCTGATTATCAATTTACAGAAAATTATACAGGTAGACTGTACAATATGTTGAAACTAATTTGACTGGGTGCTGTTGCTGCTTTCAAAATATTCAACACCACTTTTTGTATCATTTTGGAAACAGGATGAGTTATTTCTGAGCTGTACAGTACACGGTTAATGCATTTTTCTACAAGACCAAAGAAATTTACAAACCTAGGCATTCGCTTGGCCTGCACATTGGTATATCTGCAAAGACCGGATTTCAGTGTCCATCTGCAGGCCAAGTGAAGACAATTCTTTTAAATTGCAACTGTAATGGCTGGCTAAGATACCGAACCGGTCATTCCAGTGGTGGCCTAAAATAGTCTTCTATTGGTCTGCAAAACGGCATTCCTCAAGTTTACTACAGATGCTATTTTGGCCGAATGTGGTTAATAACCTGTTAAGTTAAAACAATAGTGAATACACACAGGATGTAGCATCCTCATCCAAGCTATTGAGTGATTGACTTAGGCCTAGTACATTTTGAATGGTAACTAAATACATTTATCGGAATAACTCTCTGACAGACCTGACTTACAAAGCAGCCACACCTGCGGGTTATTGAATATTCTGAAACTAACTTGAAGGACAGTAACACAGTGAATGTAGTCACCATAAAAATATAACGTAGATGTGTTGGAGCGTATAGACAATACAGCATCAGTACAAGGCAGCTCATTTTAAGACTAACTAAGGCTGTGTTGAAACTAGAGAGTTGATCCGGAATAACGCCATACTTCAGTATGGGGTTACTTCGGATTAATTCTCTAGTGTGAGCACGAATTAGTTTACATAAACGAACTTACGCACATGAATGCGCTTCATCGGGCCAACTGCATTTATATGCGAAAGCTTGGCAAACTAAAT